>JAAGAY010144449.1:0-31202 GCA_011801015.1 Ardeotis arabs | reverse complement strand
TACGGAAAAAAAACAAAACAAAAAAAAAAAAAAAAAAAAAGAAAGACTGCCAAGACTGGTCTGTGGAAAGCCATTGGACAGAAGGAATTGTCAACAATTCACCACCAGCAGTATTCCAAGAAGAAAAAAAAATCATCATGCAAGGATCCTAAGTCTCTTACCTTAATAAATATCATAAAGAGTTTTCTTGCAGATAATACATTTGACATATAATAGCCAAAAGTCTATTTTGTCTGGACAAAAGTCAGTTATTCCTCATCTATTTTCAATAGCAGCAGTCATTAGTCATTTGTTACGAAGAACAAATTAATTCCTCTCTTATTCTATTTGAGCTTGTCTCCTCAACTGTCTTTCTAGTTCCATAAAGTTTGTACTCTCTTTGTGTTACAGAGGTGATTTAATAGGCCTGTGCTTAGCTCAAGTGCATACAAACTATAGAATTAAACAGAAGGTTTTGGCTTTTTTGGTTGTATCAATGATCTAATTTATTATGTCAAAGTCGTTACCTGAGTTTATGCTTACCTTTGAGTTAGTAAGTCGTACCTATTTTCCCACTTAAATGGTTTATCTTGTGTAATTTCTAAAAAGAAAATACTAGTTTTGAATATTCTGAAGTAATAGAAAGTTTTAAAATTCCTGTTCAGTCATAGGAAAAAATGTTCTTCAGATATATTTCGTTTAGATGCTTGTGGCTGTTTTAATTTGACCACAGGCCAGTTAAACACTAGAAATAAACTAGAATTTTAAAAAAGAAATACAGGGGTTTTTTTTCAAAAATATATCAATATGAATGTAAAGGCCCATCTGGCAATAATATGGCATTAAAATGTGCATCACTTTCTTGCCTTTGTATGTGTATGCGAGTCTTTAATAAAGGCCTTTTAAGTACTTCAACTGTAATAAGTAATCTTCCATAAATGTTTTATTTCCAAGGAATCAGGCTAAATGTTACCAAAATTCTACTTTTGCTGTCTGAAAATAGTTTCTCTTTGCTTGTGTCCCTTTAATTTATCCTCAACTTCAATAAGAACATTTCTTTGTGTTGCCGCCCCAGTCTTGTTTTTATGGGTGCGACCCAACCCCTTGCCCAGATGCACTGAGCACTCCTCAGGGGTGCTGAGACCCCACCGATTTCCACAGATGCTCAGCACCTTTTGCTATTGAGCTCTGAGTGAATCGTTTGGGCTATAGTCATAGTTTCTTTCCCAAGCCACCCAATCAGAAATTACTTTGCTTCTTTCATTTGTTTATAATTATAGCTATAAACAGACCATACGAGCAAAAGATTAATAGCGTTAGTAAGCATTTCCAGGGTATAATCAGCTGTCATCCCATAATTACTCAAAAGATTGAACGAGTGGCTTTGAAATTAGAAGGAGAGTTACATTCCTTCACTGAGACTGAGCAGCAAGACATGAGTGCCCATGAAAAGCTGTGCTAAGTTTTTGTCTGTGGTCCATCCTTTGGCATCTATGACATGATTGCTCCAGCCTCAAGATTCTGTGCTGCACTGCGGAAGTCAGTGAGCATCATAAGAGAATAAATCCTGCTGACCTGGCCGTAAGCCAGATGCTTTAGACCTCCATCACTGCTTCTGGTGGACACAAAGGTCTGATCTCCATTTTTTGCTTTCATTGCATTCATTTTTATGTGATTTATATAGGCACAAGAAAATGAGAATTAAATCCTGCAGAGTGGATCTTGTAAACCCTGCTGATCAGGGTTGATCTTGTAAACATTTCAATCCCATCACCCAATAAACTATAAAATGCTTCCTAGAGCCTCAAATGAGAGGTGTTGAAACGGACAATTAATCATAATGACTAATTTAAAGTCTTGCTTTTGTTATAGTTTAGGGATGCAGAAAAGAATATAATGGAAAAGGAACTGACATTGAAGAAATCTGGCTGAAAGAAAAATGATTTTAAACATTTACTGTGGGATTAATAGGAACTAGTGGAAAAATGTGTTTATGAAATTGTCTGAAGCTGGGAGCCTATGGGAGTGTTTGTGTCTATGTCAACAAATGATCGTCATGTAAAAAATGTTCCTCTGAAGTAAGCCTGTGGTATTAAACAGACTGAAGTGTGTCACGTGTGTATGACCAGCAGAGGAGGGGAGGTCAGTATGGGTTTTACAATGGTTACCCTAAAGCCTACTTATTTTGTGATTTCAGAAGCCTAGCGGAGACTCCTAGAGTGGCAATTTGGGAAAACCGCTGGAGCAGAGAAGCATGTCCCATAAGTATTCCCCTACGGGAAGACATCAGATTTCATATTCTCTGTTACTGGAATGGTTTTGGTCAAAGTTTCTTTTCCTGCCTCTGCTCTGGGAGTTTTATGACTGTTCTGCCTGTCCCCAATGATCTCATTCTCTCCAGCTGACTTGTATAAGGTAAATAGAAACTGCTGTCAGACAAAATCTAATTTTGACAGGTAGGTCTTTTTAGTAATTTTGTTTGATTTATAACAAAATTGCCATTAAATTAGTCTTATTTCTTACTTCCTGTATGACCTAAATGAGAAATCCCAGATGGCCCCAGAACAACTTTTGGCAGCATTTCTGGAGCATTTCTGGATTCAAGAGAGAAAGAAAGGAGATGGGCTGGCCATTATTTTGCTGCTGCTACAGTCACCCTGTGCAGGGCCTTCCAAGTTCCACTTTTCAGCAGCATTGTGTGAAAAGGTGACCACAGGAAAGGTGAGGAAAAGCTAAGAGCCACAGATCCTACTTAATTTAGTTCCTCTCTGGTTGGTCAAAATATCGTATGGCTTTGCAATACCTAACTATTTTGCCTCTTCACAAGAAAACCTTTTACAGGGAAAAAGAGGTGGCAGCCAATAAAAACAAGGCATGGAAAGTAAAAATACTCTCTCTAAATGAACAGTTAAATACAGTTACCAGGGAAGCTGAGGTTGTGAGCAGTGTCCCTGACATGAGCAAGAAAGCAAGAAACTCTCATGACTGAATCAGTAGAATAATGTGCTTTCGAGCTTAGAAATGTTTAGGAGCTAAACGCGCTCTTTGAGGTTTTTTTTCTCCTCATCCTCTTCTCCATCTTGCATTGCATGTGCACATAGTTTTGTCTGGTAGAAGGGGATATGAAGGGAGGTTACGTTCAGGTCACTACTAGAAAACTTTCACTGCAGAGCAGGGGTCACAACTGTTAATCCACACAAGTGTACTTAATCACTTAACTCAGGAACTGGTAGGGTAAGTGTGAGAGCAGAACAGATTCAGACTTTTAACACTGAAATGGCAAGGATTTACTCAAGCAATGAAAAAGTTTTAGGTTTCGGGCTGTGTACTGTGGAAGTGAAATGCATTCAGTCTGGATGCTTCTTCTCGATTGCACTTAGAGCAGTGATCAAAAGCATGCATGCCTTTTTTTCAAGGCTGGGAGCTCAACTGTTCTCAGCTTACATGGCAAGGGGCACAGAGAAGGCAAGCTTTGAATAGCAGCATAGTTTTCATAAACGTGATCTACTCTGCATTCAAGACAACTCACCTATCTGCTGTTCAGGGAATGATTGGAATAAATTGAGAACTTCCAATAGATCCTCAAGAGGACTCTTTTCAAAAGATTTGGAAATTTCCTTATTTTTTAGCACATCACTCAACAGAAGCCAGAAGGATGGCTACTTTGAATCTTTGAAATTATTTCTCAGAGACTGGTGTTCATGCTTCTTTAGTCTGGATGCTCAGGAAGATGAAGTCTCTAGCTAAGATATTTCAAGGCTGGCAAAACTTGACATTGGCAGTACATCTTGCTGTTGTTCTTGTAGTTTGGGCTTTAGGAGGGTAGTTTCAGAGGTGATCTGGCTGCTTCATTTCCAGATCATCCGAAGCTTGTACTGTTCAAGGCAACATACAGATTGATTCTACATTAGGGACTGTGCTTCCTTCCTAATGAGACAAAACTAAACAAACAATTTATATATTAGAAGAAGGCAGCAACCTCCTCCAGAATGGGGAGGAGCATCATGATGAATAAATAACAGGAGTCACAGGCAGCCCAGTAGTGCTCCAGCACTGTGAATGGCTGTTCATAAAAATCCCAAACAGAATTAAGAAAGTGGCCAAAATTGCACATAGGCTGAGAATCACATGCTGACAAGCCTGGGTCACTGTCCTTCTTCTCGTCCCTCTTCCTCAGTCTTACTCCACTCTATCAAGAGGATATATGTAGTACGTAAGACTGTAGCCAAAATCACTTTTGTAGGGTTTAGAAGAGTCAAAATCACAATACTCGACCTAATAGTGTCCTCAGATAAACTATGCAGGCAGCCTCTATTCCAGGGTACCTAAAGGAGACGGGAAACTTGGTAGGCACAGAGCACATATTCCCCAGGACACTCCTAGTAAATGGCCAGGTAAAAGCAATCCTGTTGTAGCAAATAAAAGGGGTAGACACAAGCATCCTTTCCTTGTACCCCTGTACCAATATAAGGATATTCTTGCCTTTGAGATATTTACACTTCAACAAAGCTCTTTTGTGTAGCCAGAAAGAAATAAGGAAAACCTTATAGCCTCTATATCTGACTCTGGCAGGCAGCCACCTGGTAAATTATCACCTCTGCAAAGCCCTTACTTACAGGATAGTCTTATTAACATGGCTGTCTCATTGTGCTTATATTCTGCCTGCTAGAATTCAGAATTTTACTGAAATAAGGCCTGCAGAACTCACTGTGGCTCAGCTGTAATGCTCCCCATATGTAGTAAGGAATATTGATGTTAGTTATCCTTGCATGTGGATTCCCAGAGTGGGATTTGAACACCACATTCAGGGGAGAAAATAAATAAATAAATAAATAAATCAGTACTACTACTCTTGATACTCTGTTTGGAAAGGTTATGTAAACATTTGTGTTAAGTTACTAAGTTGTTTCTAACCAGATAGATTTGATACAAATTCTAAACAAAAAATATCCTTTACATCAGTAATTTTCATATTATTTCCCTGTCATGTATCCTCATTTTCAAGATGCTGGTTCTTCACATTTTCTACCAAAGCTATGTTTTCTTTCAAAATACACTCATGCAATGTAGCCAGAGCTGTATTAGTACAGCATTAGCCTAGTCTTAGTATAAATGCCTCTTTCAAAAGCTCTGCGGGTCCATATGTACGTCATTCTGTGTTTCGTGACAGGGACATGTGACTATCTTTAACTCAGTCTCCATTTTTTGTGTATAATGTTTTGTTCTGCCAGCTCTGCGTGGAGATGACTCAACCATCTCGAAGTCTGCCAGTCTGCTCCAACCTGGAACAGTGCTCAGAAACATCATCACCATTCCTTTACAGCCCTTTGGTAAACGCATTCAGCTATGAGTACAGCATTTCCATTCATGTGGCCTTCATCTTTTTTCCAGGATCCTTTTGAATTTGTTGGTTCATGAGATGCAAGAATCAGATCCCAAAACTGTGGATCACTTAATCCTCTCACTTTGCATGTATTTTTAGGGTAGCCAGTTGGAGTGTTTTTACCTAAACTGAATGCAGATCGAAGGAGGCCTCTGCAGGTTAGTGCCATCTGAAAGATTTCAAGCTGCTGGATAAGATTAAAGCCATTGTTTCCAGTTCTCAAAATAATGTCCAGAAAAGACATTTTGAAATTGTACTATGTGCAAGAAACTAGGAACTACTACAAACATTACTAGTTTCTCATCTGAAGGCAAGGTAATTTTTCTTTTTTTTTCAACCTTGCCTTCCTAAATAGCACATCCCTATTATAAACACCTTTGGAAGTTTTTCAAGATAAAAAGTGTTTAGTGAACATCTTTCCTCAGACAGGAACATTAATAATCCCAGTACATTATTATTAATTTGATTTTATTATTGCTGTCGCTTTGCCAAATTTGGTATTGTTTGACTCCAGAGGAGCATCAGACAAATGGTGCACAGTAAAGACAAGAAAAAGGCAGAAAAAATTCCCCTCTAAATCACAGAAATTCAAGAAAACTCATACACTGCTAAAGCCAGGCTTCTGCGAAATCTCAATTGCAGCCTCTTTCTCTTCTTGGTACCCTCTGTGTCTTTTTCCAAATCAGTGTCAGAGAGGATGAAGATTCTTGTAGTTTTAGTAAGAGTGGGCCATTTAATCCTGCTCTTTATATCTTCCTTCTGCTGTTCATAATCAGCCCAGCTTGCTGTATATCAATATGCATTTGTTCTGTTGAAATATTACAAATAATTCTCTAGTTCTCAAACATAATTCTAGTGTTTTATTCCCCTTATGCTCTAGGACTATTACTGAGACTGCTGATGGTGCAGCTGAATATAAGATTCCCTAAACAAATACTGTTGATTTGAACTCAACTGCACGTAAGCCACATCCACACACTTTTTCCACCCTGGCTCTTTCTCCCTGCAGCCAGTTGGGGAAGATGTTTTGGCCATGACTGCACTGTAGATTACTCCACATCAGACTGATTGAAGTGAGGAAAAAGCCTCAGACATGATACACTCCTTCTCTCTTTTGAAAAGGATCAGTGCTCCCAGGCTGACCTTCAAAGCCAGGTTCTGTTTGTGGGAGTGTATACTCTTAAACTCTTAAAGACAGAGAACTTACTGCAGCACTGGAAATTTTACTGGCTGTGTTTGCTTTTCACATAGTGCAGACAGGGGATGTTAGGCAGAGATTTGTTTTACAACCACCGTTTATATCAACTACTCTTTTTCTTTTCATGCCAGAGAAAGCCGAACCTTTTTCCCATGGAATTTCTCTTAAGTGAGTCACAGAAGTCAACTGTTGCCCAGGCACTTACAGGAAAGATGGATTTACATTTTATGTGCGTTTTTAGGAACACTCTTCTGTCACACCATACATCTCAATGACTAAATTAGGTCATTCCTTTGCTTCTTCCCTCTGCATTGTAGAGGAAAACAGACGTGATTTATCAGTCTGTCATTATGGAGGAGGCTTGATTCTGAGTTTGTCCATTCACTTCTAACTCCACACAAACCTCAGCCTGTGATTCCCATCATTTTGGGGCTCCATAACCGGAGGGCATGACTGGGCAGAGAAAGGCTTTGATACTTTGATGATTAAACATTTCAAAACCACCTAATTTAGATGATGGATGGATGACAGCAAGGAAGCAGCATCTCTCTTTGACATTGTCTCCCCCTAACCTGCTGAAAAACACTTGGCAGTCAGCAAAGATTCAGAAAACAGGTACTAGCAAATATGCTTTGTTTCTCCATATATGTTGTGCCTGAGATGGCTGTTCAGGACAAGTCACTGGGGGACAGCTTATGTCACTGGCAACAGGACCTGCAGCCACTCTGCACAACACCTTGGTCCTCCCCAGCTGCTGCCCTATAGCAGTGCTATAGGGAACCCTATGCCTTTTCAGCAGTGATAGAGGAAGTGAACATTGCTTTTAAGGAGATGATTCATGTGAATGCTTTTCAGCCTTCTACAGATTCTAAATTGATTGAATAAATTCTTAATCTTGCACTAAAACACATTCAGGAGTTGCATATGTAAATTTTATAACCAAAGTAACCTTTTGCACTAGTCATCTGCTCCATTATTAGCCAGGAACTGATGGGACTTAGAAGAAACTTAGATACTGTTCCACAGGCACAGAAATCTCCAATAAACAGGGCACTGTCTAACTAAATCTAATACAAACATTAATTCAAATATCATTATTTAGCAAACTCTATCATATATTAAAATATAAAACCCCTAAGCACAGAATTGCTTAAGGTTAGATTAGCGGGAGCATCGTCATAATTCTACCTGTCTGCTTTTTTTCCCTTTCTTTTGGCAGAAAAAAAAATATAGTTCTTATATTTTAATGTGAGAAGAGACATTTGATCAGCTGTTCTAACCAGAATGTCACATTCATTGCATTGCTCTTACGTACCCTTGTATTACAGCCAAGAACACGAGTTAGATTAAAACATTTTGGTCTTCAGCAGAGTAAACTGTTGACACCTTGCTGAAAGCCTGTTAACAGCAACCAGCTATTAGTGGAATTGCTGTGAGAGTTTGTAGGAAGGCATTTGCAAAAGCTTTATCAATACAGATTTACCTCAGCAGCCAAAAGGACAGGCAGCATCAGTTGTGGTGGCCTGGGTGGATATGCCATATTTTTCCTCCCAAAGAAAAAGCACTTGAATTAATACAAATTGCAGGTAGATAGCTCAGGTGGAGTGGAACGTGATGGTCTCAAGGAACAGAGGAAGGTTCAGGAATTGCAACAGTTTTCCATGTACCTGTGATTAGGCAGCACCAAATCATGTCTCCAAGGAAAGCACTCATCACGCTTTCTTATCCAGGCTGCAGCTTGATTATGCTGAGATTTCAAACCCTGATATTTTTAACACCCTTCTCTTGCTTTTTTTCCATTGTCAGCAGGTATGTTTGTATTTTTAAATGTCCAAGTTCTAATCTTAAATGTACATTAACCAAAAATCCCCTGATCTGTAACTGGATAGAAATACTGGCGTGGCTGGATCTGAGCTGAGATGTAGTGATTTATCAGTGGGGCTAGGTACCCTCTGGACCAGGCAGCTAATTGCCTTTCACAATAAGACTTTGAAGTCAAACATATTTCATAGATTTTTTACACCTCATTATGTCTTTTTGAAAAGATAAAAACTTGACTAGTGCATATTTCTGTTCGCAAATTTGGCCTCAGCTTATCTGATAGTGAAAGCTTTTGCTGAATTTCACTACATAATTACTGAAGTGCAGATCCCCAAGAAAAACAATTTGCTGTAAACATTTCACATTTGCAGCTTAAGAGGTGTTGAGTAGTTCATATTTTACTCTGGCACTGCAGTGTAGTAGCTTCCTTAAAATCATACATAACCACTGACATTTTTATAATTTATTTTTCATTACTTCTTTAACATGCACTTTTGCACAAATATTTCCTTCAACTAAACTTGTTGCTTAGAATGTTGAACACTGTAAATGGAGTACAAACAATGTACATCAATTTAGTTGATTTAATCAACAGAGATTTTACCTTCCTCTCTCTTGCTCTCTTCTCTACCACTGAAATATTAACTATTTGCTCTGTCCTTTTTTTTTTTCCTTTATTCCCTTTTTTCATGGAAAAATGTGTGCTGCAACGCACAGGTAAGTTCTTGTTCATTTTAATGGCTGGCTTTAATTCCTGGTGCATTTTAATATTAGCTCGCTACCTCTCATGGCCTTTCCAAAGTTTGCTCAGTGGAAAAAGAGGACAGGGCACAGTGAGTCCTTGTCTGTGTTGAACAACTTCGCTTGTATTTCTTTTCTGTCCTAATCTGGCAACAAGCAGAATATGGACGTAAACAGACTGCCGGCAAGCTCAGCCTCAGTCTACTGAAAGACCTGTATTTTCCAGGAGCCACAAATACTGCTCTCTGAGAAATGAGAAATTTGCTGACACAATAAAGCAGTGTGCCTTGCTTCTGTTGTGTTTATCTCACAGCAATGCTCAGTGGGATAAAAAATAGCTTTATACCAGTTAAAAAGCCAGACTGGCTGCAGGAGTAAAAGAAGACAGGATTTAGCTGCTAACGTGTAGGTCTCTGGCAAACGTACACAACAACTCTTGCAGCATTAGGATTCGTTTTGTTCAAATTCCCCAGGCCCAGTGTTCCTCTGCATCACACTGCGCAACTGGAGAGCACCACGGTAACTCCAGGAGACAGACTCTGACCTGCGGAATCACCAGGGGGGACCGGGGAAGATCATAAAGAACTGAAGGAACAACTTACTGAATGTAGAGACTGTTGGAGTTAGTGCATCGGTGATGTACACAACTCACTTGTGCAGTGGGGTGTAACTAGAAAGTGGACCAGCACAAAGCAATGCTTGTGCAAGTGCGGAGGCTGTGCTGTTCAAATTGTGCCAAAAAAAAAGTCCCAATGCTCATGAGGAACTGTACACTTACACAAGAGAGACTGTACTTCAGAGCAGGAACATGCAACCAGGATCTCAGTTACAAAACACTGTGGCATTGATGTGCTGGTTGTATGTAATACCAGCAGAACGTTGCTGTAAGCCACAAAGTCAAGGCAGCCCCAAGGTCTTTAGTGTCTTCAGGATCAAAACCTATGACTGGGTCATTTAAATTAGCAGGTTACCTTTTGTTTATACTTTTCTTCTTATGAATAGCTTTAATTATAGCCTTCACCACAAACCTCAGCTTCCCCAGTTTGCACAGGAGTTTCCATGCTGTGTTTGCCACCACAGTGCCAGTGCTGTCTCCCAGCTTCGTATGCGGTGCTATGACAGCATAGCAACATTTGAGCACTTACCTTTGAAACATGGCTTTGTCCATGCTCCTTGCATCATGACGTAAGGTTGCACGGGAACCTTCCTATTGTGGGTTGTCTCCATGTCACTCCCTCTCCGTAGCACGCACAAGGAACAGGAGGCTCCTGGCCAGAATGCCAGGCCAGCGGTCCCCGCATTGTACTAGCCCCCTCCTCAGTTTGGTTGTTTGGCGTTCATTTGTAATCAGGGACTGAAGCTGGTTGTGCAGGAGGGCCAGGGACACCAGGAGCTGCTGAGGTCCTGGTGCATGCGGCACCAGCACAGGCTCCCCTCTGCGCGTGCTGCCCAGCCTTGTACCCGTTTCTGTTTGCTCCTCAGAAAACAGCAATCAGTAAAGGAGAAACACTGACTTCCTCAGCTGCTGCCAGCTGCCCTAGTTCAATAACTAGGTCAGGTAAAGGTTAAACCAGCTGAGGCATGAGCAGCAAGTTTACATTTAAATAAAAGAAAAGAAAAAGAAAAACACAACAGAAGCCTGCGGGGAAGCCTGGAGAGGATTCCCAGGCCTGCCTGGCCACAGCTCACCCATCCCTCGCCCTCTCCACCACTGCCCCGCAGCGCTCGTGGTCCCAGGATCCTTAGGTCCATGTCACAGCCACGCATGCTGAAGCCATCTCACGTCTAGGGGGCTAAATGCACCTCAGATGTAAATCAGGGAAATTGAACCAGCAATGAAATTAGACTCTTTGCTTTGACATACCCTGCTGTGTTATATTAATAACTTATTGCGTTATGTAGTAAATTATGTCAGGCATCATGGTCCATTTCCAAATTCTAGCATTTACCAACTCTAATGCAACTTACACAGTATTTCTCTGGAGTTTTTTAAATCAAGCATGGTTTAACATACTTTCACACACATTTTTTAATTTTCCTAGTGGCACATAATTGCATTTGAAGTTTAAGATTTTGCAACTTTGGTGGGAAAGACACATCTAGCTTTCCACACTCATGTAGGGAATACATACTTTGGAGATACTGTAATCTGAAAATCGTCCACTGAGAAAATCAGAAAGACAACTAACGAAACCGCCTGTGAATGTCAGAGCGAGGTTTTGAGCAAAGAAAAAATAATTCCTGTGCAAACACTGCCACCTATTGCCACCCAAGGAAAAATAGGAGACAGTCATCGTAAATCCCTGCTCTCATCACTTCTCCCTCTTTGGTGTTTGTTGCAATGCTTTCATGTATATTTTCTCCTCACTGCTGTCTTTAATAACATAGTGTTATCAGGGAAAAAATGCAAATAAACCATACCAAGTGATACATCAAATATATCTGCAGAACAAAGTCTCTCCAGAACAAAATCAGCAACGTATGAAAGTCTCCCTGTGAGTGGTGACAGGGAGCTATTAGAACCCTAGACCGATCTGATCCAGTACACAAGCATGGCATATATCAGTGTATATATCATGAAAGCACATACAAAGCCCTGACCCAACACAACAGAAATCTCCACTCCCTGGGCTCTTCCCTCCACTCCAGGAGAGCTGCACGTTTTTCTTTGTTATTCTCTTCCTCTAATCTCTTGGTATTTTCTGTGGGGTTTTTATACCTTTCTTACTTCTTGTCTAACTAATTTTGAGATAAAATCTTAACACATGATTGCTTTTTGCTTGACATGGCTTCTTCATCTCGTGGTGTAGCGGTGGCTTCCCCTCAATGCAACTTGTGTCTCTTTCCTTGCCCTGGTCCTTAGAGGTTCCCTTGTCTGCAAGTTCCTCTGATTCCACAACCTCCTCCCTGTACCATCCTTTTACCTTTACCATTTATTAATTTCAAAAGTCTTCCTGTCACAAATTATTAGCATTCTTATCATACAATGCCTGTTAGTATTCAACACTTAAGCCATGCAATTTTACAATACATTCCCTTGAACAAAGATTTTATTTCTTTTGCTACCCCTACCATTTCCAATGAGTTACCCCTGTGCCTACAGTAAACAGCTACATTCAGTTCAGGAAAAGCAGTTGCTTTCTCCTTCCCTGACTCACCTTTTACTGCACAGATCCTACTCCCACTGTCAGCTTTTCAACTTTGGTCAAAGTTTTTCTCATTAGGGAGACCAACAAAAGGTACATGAAGGATTGTAAGGGCTGCCCTTGAGTCTACAAAAAGACTCAAGGAGGCTCTTTTATGAACTTTTCTAGTATGAATTTAAATGTTTTTAGGAGACAATATTCTTTAAAGACAATATGCTTTAAAAACAATGCTCCTCCTCTTCTCTGATTAGCAAAATTATTCTCTCTCCTCAATTAGCAAAAACCCAATCTTGCTTAATACTAAAGAAGGCGTAAATGACTTTTTTTTTTATACTTTTGATTTTGTTTTCTGGAAACTGGAATTAACTATGTTTTTCTACTGAGAAACAGCAGATAAATTATGCCTCTCTGTGCTGTATAGACCCTAGGGTTTCATTAAGTGACTGCATCTCCTGCACAGCTGGAGATGAAAAACTTACAGGGATGATACAGATGGAAAGGTCATTAACAGAACTAGAGAAATCCATCTGCAAATCTCACTCTGTAAAGGTTTTATGTAACAGCTGTATCTAACTGAGATGGTATTGAGTAACAGGCAGTGTGCTGAAAGTCTTCTAATGCTTTCCAAAGCCTGGATTTATGGATAGAAGGATAAATCATTGTATTGCTTATAGTCTGATGGATGAAGAAGGGAGCGCTCTAGAGTCTGGTGATTTATTAAATATGAATGCTGTTATAGTTTCTTTCAAAATGAAGAAACAGAGCTCAAAGAATGATTTATTCCGCATTTACCAAAATCAGTTTCAGAAATGAGCAAGTGAATACAGCTGTCTCCAGAAGTTCTTGAAAAATTTAAGGAATAAGCATTTTTCAATTAAATATCATTAGGAAAAAGTGAAAGAGGTTACAAAGTTGATAAGATATTGCTTGGTTAACTAAAGAGTTACTCCTTGATAGCTTTAGTTAGGACTTCTAATGCAATATTTTTATCTTCATGAGAGACTGTAAACCATTTCACAAGACAAAAGTTTATGAGCTGTGTAACCAGGATCAGAGCTAGCCAGTTACCCAGCTGATGGGAAGTTTCCCTAATCCAATGCGTTCTCTGTCCTTTTATGATCTGAGGTCGTGTAACTTCTTTCCTGTTCTTACCACAATTCTGGCAAATCTAAGAGGCTTAGCTTGAACTTCTTACATCTTACAATGTAGCTGGATTCACATACTGATTCCTTGAGGCTATCTAATTCTTCACCTTACTTACTAATTTTGCTAAGTACACGGTAAAGGAATAAGCGCTGGCAATTCAACCACTAGACTCAAGCAGCACAAAATAAAAAAAATCTAAATGACAATAGCATAACTTTGCACAACTTCACTGTTGGGTTTCACTGTATTTGAAAAACCTGTTTGTAAGTAAAGATATCTTTGCTTTGATTACACTTTACAGAATTGTTACTGCCTGGAACTGCAATTCTGCTTAAGATACAAGAGTTGCAACATTTTTTTCCTGCACATGTTGATGTGGAGCTGATCATCCTTGACTGTTTGCATTCTCACATTATTCCCTTACTGCTCTACAGAGACATATGTGAATTTTTCAATGTAATTTTGTATGCAAGGTTGTTGGGACAATGGTGTTTCCAGGACTTAGAGTGAATACCTAAGCATGACATTAGAACATAAAATTTTGAATCAATTGGAGGAATGCAAATAAAGTCTCCTGGTTATCTCCCATTAGCCCAGGGTCCTAAAACCTTACTTAACTTAGCATTCACTCCCCAATTTATTGTCAAGGGATGAATTTATGATGCAAGATGCTTTTCTGCACAGGGAAAGGTATCACAGTTTTCCCTACTTGCAAAATATTATTCCATCCATTTTTCAAAAAAGCCACAAACAGACCTCACTCTAATGCAAAAAGGAAATTTAAATTCTGTGCAGGACCTGCCATGGAACTAAACAGGTATTTTCAAATATCTCCAAAACAGTGTTTATGGACTATTTGAGTAACTCTGCTTTCTGTTCAAAGTACAGCTATTGAACCTGCTTGAGCCTGGGACTTCCAAGCTACAGGCAGAACTGAAGCTGTGCATCACCCCTTGCAGGAAAAATACTACTGATGGGCTCAGCCATGTGAATCCCTACAGGTCTGCTCCCAGGTGTGTTACTTTGGTTTCCACAATTGTAGCTTCTGTTCCTAACTGAAGCAATCAGAAACTTTTAGCAGATTTTAGCAAGACTGAATTTCCAATATCTCATTAATAGCTGGTAAACAAAGCACAAAATATTTTCAACATAACAATAATTTAATTCCCTAAGAACAGTGCTGATTAATCAAAAATGCATCTCCAGCAATCCCTATTATCAAAGACACCATATTGAAGGAATTGTCTTTCATAGCAGAAGCTAACTTTAACAAGGCATAACATACAATTTTAAAGACTTTCAGAACAGTGTAGATTGTTATCACAAGTTTGTACAATTAGAACATCAAAGAGAGCCCAGGTACGTAGCAGCAATGGTGCTCCTCTTTTCCTCTGCTTTTTGACTCACCAGGAGCCATCAATAAACTGAAAATACTGAACAAAAGGAATCCTTAGCAGAATTAGAATACAACTGAAAATACCGGCAAGGACCTCTCACCATAGCTGGATCCCAAGAACAGCTATATGCACATGCTTGTGTGAAGCTGGGGTATGAAAGCAAGCCATTGCTTGCACACTTAAATAAAGCTATAAATGCTAAGAAATAGACCTGCCATTTCACACATCTGCTTTTGACGTGGAATTGTTCTGTTTATTATTCCTGCCACCTCACACCTACAGACACACTTACAATCTGTGAATACCATGGACTAAATGAAGAGGAAAGAGGACTGGAGAAACTAAAAAGTAACTTAACTAGTTTTTCCATGCCTCAGGAAAAAACACATTCATGCACAAAGCAATTACTGAAGGATTATTAAACAGAAGCAACCAGAGGCATTTATATTTCCTGTCCCCTCTAAACTTCTGTTAGTGAAAATCAAAGCCTTAAATTTCAAAACAACCCAGATTATGAAACTAAGTTACACTAAAGGAGTCATATTTGACAGCAGACTTATCACTAGATAAATATAATTTTACAGTGATTTCTGATAGTTCTGTTCACTTAGGTTACTTTGTTTTGAACATATACATTTGATAAAATGTTGGAAAAAATAGAATGTGAACACCAAGGCAAAACTGCCAAAGAAGGATACACAGGAAAACATCAAGACCTCTTTATTAGGCTCACAGCTTACAGCTTATATTAATATTGAACATGGAAACAGTCCTCTTTTTTAGGAATTAAAGTAACTATAAGTAGTTATTTCACAATTCCAAATTTCTTGGAAAAAAAGGTTGTGACATATTTGTATAAATTACAATATTGATCTGTACATACAAAGGGTTCTTATATGTATACCACAAATTATTTCATCAGGTTACAAAAAAAAAAAAAAAGACCATAAAGCTTTTTGTTTATAGAAATATAACTACAAGCACAAGAGATACATTTCTCACAGTCTTACTGGAGCTCTGCAATCCACTGAAAAGCTGGGAGATACATGTTCTTCCTTTATGTAAAAGTTCTGTATTTCATTGCCAAACTCCTGCTCGCTGTTTTTTATCACCAGCATGCTCAAAAAACATGAAGTCCTAAGAAGGAAACAAAAAGCAAACAAAACAAATAGTTCTTAAATGCAGTTCTTGGTTCAGAGATCGCCTGACTGCTTTGCAAGGTATTCAAAGTAGCTTCCCTCTCAGAAACCTCAAATGATGAGAAGGTGGGGGCACGTCTCTCCACCTCCCCATTACCTGGGTCTCTCAGAGAGAGAAAAAGGTGGTGAAAGACCGGCATGGAAACTTGACATTATCACTAGCCAAAGCTATGCTTCCTTTACTCAGGATTCCTGCCCTGGTTTTGTCTGACCTGACTCAGTCACCTCCATTTTACCCCAAACTGGAGTCTGTCAGAATGGTCACCATCATTAGTTCACATATGGGGACCCCGTTATCTGTGTCTGGAGTTCTGGGTTGCTCACACTCACTGATGCTGTTGTCATGCATGTGGTAGCACATGAACACACACAGCTAAGGAAAACCTGGCTGGTGCACAGGGCTGTTAGAGGCTGGGAAGAATTTTCCAAACTTAAGGTGCTTCACATGCCCCTCTCTGCAGCCCTGCCAGCACAGCAGCAGGGCACTTGTTGAAATGGTTCCTGATGCCGAATCACACAGGTGCATGTGCCACACACTCTTTCAGAGAATGAAGTGAGCTGCAGACATGACAGAGTCAGAGCGCAGCTGAAAACTCCTGTATGGAGTTGGATGTGCTTTGCTTCCACAGAAGTCCCTTCCATTGGAAATTATTCTTCTGAGAGCTTTTAATCCTGCTCAGCTCAGTGCTTCACACACTTCCAAGAAGGAGAGTTAGGAGGAATTGACTGCAGCATTCCTCTGTCCAGCTCACCGGTTCAGCAGGCTGCTCTGGCTTTGGACGGGCCTCGTGGCTATCGCTGATCTGCACTTTTCTGGTCTCACCATCCACATAAACACACTTGCCCTCTGCTAATGTCTGTAAGGAGTCTTCCCTTTACAGGGTTTCTCAGTCCCACCACATATGGAGCTATCTTTAAACAGAGTTAGCACTTCATGTAGTCTAGAATAAGCTTATTATCTGAAATAATTGTGTTGTCCTCTGTGGTTAGTTATACACACAGGAAGTTCACAACAAGATGTCACCCACTTCAAGGAGCTCAGAGTCAAATCCTTTACCAGCACAATTTAAATATGAAGATGAAAAAGTCAGTTCATATTCAAGTATTAGCAAATTACACACTTACAATAAGGAAGCAAGCACCGATCATGACAGCTTTCATTTTTACATCAAGGTCCATTGGGAACGTGATTCCAAAGTTATCTGCATCTGTAAAGGCTTCTTTCACAAACCCAGTCCACTGCTTCGAAATCCTCCCAACCGTAGAAGTCTCATCAATAGACTTCACCTAGTTTAATATAAAATCAAAAAGACCACATCAAATCTGTCGTTCATAATATTCCCAAGTCCTTTCAAAGATAGATCCATTTGAAAGCTTCATATTGAGTTATTTGAATTAGTGCAGCCATTGAACGCAACTGTTTGTACCAAAAGGCAGCCCTGACTACCAGAAAGTCAGTCTTAAGTAGCATGGACATAAACGTAATTCTAAATCTGACTGTGGAGTTCAGTGTGTTAATGGTGTTGAAAGACAGCTACCACACACAGACTCTGCTGGAAGTGGTGTCTTTTAGTGAAGAGAGTGAATTACTTTCTCCTGCCATGTATCAGGAGCTGCTCAAGTGAAAATTAAACAAATTACATTCTTCCATTCCAAAGCAGAGAGTAGCCCTTTGTAAACATTATGTTTCCTAAAGTTAAATCCAGTCTTCAGGGTCATGTGAAAGACTAGTCCCCAAAATAAAATGATACTAAATTTGCTTTAGCAAGTCTTTGTTGCTAATATTAAATGATAGACTAGCGTATCTACTACTTCATGTGTAAGAAAATAATAATGAATTAATCACTTTTACTTTTAAGTGAAAGTTGCAACTCTTCAGTCAATCAAATATGTATTTTAGGTCTAAATTATCTTGATTTACTTGGTCATTGAATGATTATTAAATGATTAAATGGGTAGTTGCAGGAAATCACTTCAATAAGTACTTGATACAGCTAAGAATAACATTTTTTGTTAGGGTCTAACATAGTAGATTCAAAAAGATGTTGCTGCTAAATTTTCAATTGAGGGATTTGTGTGCAACACAAGGAATCAGTTTCATTGATCACTGGCGAGTAGCTTTAAGATGTCATTTCTGGAAGTTTGGCTTATGTAGAATAATCTGGGTATCTAGAGAAGTGAACTGATTATACTAGCATTAAAAGATTACATACTAGTTACTAGTTGACAGATAATAAGTCAAGCAACAAATTACTATCAAACTACTGTCTGAAAGAAGATACATACAAACAATTTTTAGCATTGCATACCTCAAAATTAATGTCCTCACAACAGCTGCAGACAACACATGGGCCAGTAATTTTCAGTATATCCATTCTTTTCTCATTTTGAATGGTAAACTTTGGCAGGCAGGGATGCCAGTTCTGGACAACATAACCAACTGGTGTTCCTGGAGGCGACTGAACTTCCAGCTTCACAGGAAAAAGAAAACCTCCGCATGAATGTTCATGCTTTGACATGCTTGTTAGACAAAACCCACGCTAGACACAAACCAAACACAACAATTTTTCCACAACAATCTGGCTTTCCAATGCATGAAGCTGCATGGGGTTTTCTGTGAACATTTTCAGAAAACTGCACACAAATTGAAGACCTCATATGCAACACTGGCTGGATGGCCACACTCAGAGAGTCAACAGTTCAATGTCCAGGTGGAGACTGGTGACGAGTGGCGTTCCTCAGGGGTCAGTATTGGGCCTGGTCCTGTTTAACATCTTTGTCAGCAACATGGCCAGTGGGACAGAGTGCACCCTCAGCAAGTTGGACTGAGAGAACAGGCTGGGTGGAGAATGGATTGAGAATAGCCCTGAGGAGAAGTACTTGGGAGTGCTGGTGGATGAGAAGCTCAGTGTGAGCCAGCAAAGTACCCTTGCAGCCCAGAAAGCCAACTGCATCCTGGGCTGCATCAAAAGCAGCATGCTCAGCAGGTCGAGGGAAGCAATTCTGCCTCTCTACTGTGCTCTCGTGAGACCCCACCTGCAGTACTGCGTCCAGCTTTGGAGCCCCCAGCATAAGAAGGACATGGACCTGCTGGAGCAAGTCCAGAGGAGGGCCACAAAGGTGATCAGAGGGCTGGAGCACCTCTCCTGTGAGGACAGGCTGAGAGAGTTGGGGCTGTTCATCCTGGAGAAGAGAAGGCTCTGGGGAGATCTTGTACTGATCTTCCAGTACCTAAAGGGGGCTTATAGGAATGAAGAGGAGAAACTCTTTAGTAGGGCCTGTTGCAATAGGATGAGGGGTAATGGTTTTAAAATACAGGGAGGTAGATTCAGATTAGACATGAGGAAAAATTTTTTACACTGAGGGTGGTAGAACACTGGAACAGGTTTCCCAGAGACGTAGTGGATGCCCCATCCCTGGTAACATTCAAGGCCAGGTTGAACGGGGCTCTGAGCAACCTGATCTGGTTGGAGATGTCCCTGCTTCTTGCAGCAGGGGTGGACTAGAGGGTCTTTAGTGGTCCCTTTCAACTCAAACTATTCTATGATTTTATGAACTTTTGCCGTCACTGAAAACAATGAGATGCTCCTAAGGCTATATATCTACAGTAGAAAGAAGTGAAAGAAGGCTGTGAACATCCTGAAAGCATTCAGTTAAGACATCACAGGATGCAGCTACTACAAATCCCTCAGTAAGAGCTCTGAGTAGGCTCAGATTTGAGGCTTCAGAAGTTGCATCACCTCATAATTATTTTAAAAAGCTCATTATTTAATGTGTTGAATTTCACTACAACTTTCACAACAGTATAGTGAAAAATCTAGCTGTTATTTTATGAAAGCTGTTGCTGAACTTTTACACCACAAGCCCATTTCCAGTGCAGATTTCAGCACTAGCCACCAGTTCCCTGACATGCTGATCCATCAAATTTTTCATTACTGTAATCAGAAATGGCCAGAGTGAACCTAAGTGTTGCAGCACACTAGCTTATTCCCAGACCAAGGAGACTCCATGCACAAATCCCACAACTTGCAGACAAAACCTGACTTGTTTCACCTCGCCTCCTGATTCAAGACAATCCCATCTTAAAACTGGTGGACCACGTCTCACATGAGGGAAGACAGTGAGAGGAAGCCACTCACCTCCTGTAAGCAGCAGGGAAAGCAGCAGGAAGAACACCGGAGGGGTCTCTGCAGCGTTATCACCTCGTGGCCCAAGTTGTCTATAATCCGGAGGGTGAAGGGTCGTGACGGCCCACAGCAATTCCTCGTACAGCACTCAGTGTCCTCTGCTGCAAAGTACACCCTTTGCCCCAGTGTATTCTTGATTTCATATTTGTTGTTTGTTTCAAAACCAGTCACAACTGAAAAACAGGGACAGAACTGTTAAACTTCTGAGGTGCATCTGGTCAGAAGAGTCACCATGCAACTCTAAAGCTACCTTTTGGGGAGGCAGGCCTCACTCAAAGTCTGTCAGAGGCAGCTATTGGTGAAGGGAAGCGGCGGGGAAGGAGCCTCAAGAAGAGCAGCCTGACAGAGAAGTTCAGAGAGGAGAAGCCACGGTGAACATGGCAACATGGAAAGAGCATGGAGATGTCCATCAGTCTCCTCCCACCCATGGACATCCACTGCCAGGGCAAGCACCACAATTATAAATAACACAGCACGGAAGATTCCCAGGGAAGAGCTGAAGGGAGAAGAATTAAAGAAACTTCTGCATTTGAGGGTGAAGCAAGAAAAGGGCTCTAGGGGGCACAAATACATCCAGAATGAGAAGGCCACAAAAAAAAAAAGCCTCAAGACTCATAGCAGCACAAATAGAAAACAAGAGTCCGAACATAAATTTTGATTAATTTCTCTAGCAAGTGAAAGTACGTTAAAGCATTATGGAAAGAAAATGCAGCAGCATTAGGTGTCAGCTAAGATGGGTGGTCTACTTTATTTCTTCTATTTGAAAGACACTGATAGCATGACTTTGTTTTTCTTAAAGTGAATGGAATGAGGAGAGCAGAAGGAAAGCAGTTCAGTTCGCTAAAACAGCAGGACTGCCTGGAAATGGGATCGGAGGTGCCTGCCAGTCTTTGGAATTAGATGGAGTAAGAGAGGATGGAAAAGATCTTTAAGTAGGGAAGAGAGACAAGTAGAAATCACGTGAATGAATAACATGGGAAATGTGTAACTCCAGCTATAACTAGCTACCAAGACTATTCAGTTGCATTGCTCTGTTTCTTTTAAGATACAGAACCTGCTTAAAATCCTCTGCCCTCCTATTTTCTCCTTCCTCTCCTCCACAGCTTCTGCAGGAATTGAGAAAGATAACAGAGGCAGGAAAGAGAAAGGCAATCCACCTTAAATACGTACTGTCAAAAGAAAGTTTAAATTTTACTGTTCTTGGGATTATTAAATTTAAACATTTATCTATTATAAATACTTTTGACTTACTCTCAAGAAGTTCAATTTGCTGATGAATTAATATCTGGTCAATCTGTTCGTGGTTGAAAAATTAAATAGAATAAAACGTTAACAAATTGTAACTAAGAAAAATCTAGTTTTAAGTTGCATTTCTGTTTCATTTCAGAATGTAGATTCATGGATCAATACATTGTCTAGAGGCAGACCATCTACCCGTAAAGTTGGGGAAGTAGCTCACGTCCCCCTGTCCTGTCCTCTGGCGGTTTAGCAGAGCAGTGTTTCAGAGCACCGGAGCAGATGGCAGAAGTTGTACCCAGGCTCACAGGGCTGACACGCCTGTGCTCCTCTCAAGACTCAGGATAGCACTGCTACAGGACCTGACAGAGCCTCTGACACCACCCATCCCACGGGCCTACATTGGGAATCTGCATAGACAAAAGCAAGAAACTGAGAAATTTTAGAGCAGAAGCTCAGCTACTGCTCAGCTCTGAGTGAAACTCAGGAAAAATCAGCCTCTCTTCATCAGTGCTTTTTTTTTTTTTTTTTGGAGCAATTTGCAAAACTCGCAACAATACATCAGCATTAAGCCTTGATATTTGCTCCCAGTGCTGAGATGAACTGTACTTTTACAGTACAAGGACACATTCTGTAATGTGGAAACAATTCTTATTTTGCTACTAGCATTCTCTGCATTGTGAAGTGTGATTACCGCCTCTCCTAACAACATTATGAAGAGGTGTGAAGAAAGCATCACATAGAAAATTAAGCACCTCTAATGTGCTACAGTTGCCCACATTATATATATTTATTACATACACCTTGCCCAATCACAGCACATCTCACAAACAGTAGCTTCGGAAATGGGAAGTTTGTATGACAGCCCTGTGCCTCAGGTCCTTTCATGTCTCACTTGGTAGGAGAGCTCTCCATGAAGTGCTGCAGCGTAACAGGCACCTCCACACTCAAACATGCCTCAATCACATTACAAAAGGCTCCACTTAGCAGCCCAAACCAGCAACCTACGCAGCTGCAACAAAGCCAGATGCTTTTTTTTTTAGCTTTTTCCCAGATGCAGGCTGCTTCTTGGGTGAATACCTATTCTTTGGGGAAGGAGGAAGGGTGCAGGTACCTGTGTGAGGTATTCCAGTCCAGGAGGGCAGTTGGGAAGAGGAGGAGGGACAGGCATCCAGATTGTCCCACCCGTCATGATGGGCTGGTTCTGTATGGGCGGAACAGCAAATCCACCTGGGACTGCCATGGGCTGTCCCTGGAAACCATAGCTCCCTGCGCCTGCAACACCTAGTGTGGTAAAAGAGATGCAGTTATGAAACTTAGATGTTGGAAAAGAGTTGCCCTATGGATCTTTGAAAGATTAATTTGTTCACTATTTTGAACTATGAAGATCCTTATACATACAATATATTTCAGTTATGAATACTACAGGTTTTGTGAGGGAAGTTACACTGGGTTGGGATGTTCTAATCCCTCCAGACAAAACCAAAATAAATACATACATCATTCTTGAATATAGCAGAATTTTATTCACATAAAGATGAGCAATTAAAAAATTAGAAATAAATAAATTAAGGTTATTTCTAAGCAGAGAAGACAGAATACCTTAAAATATATGAAAAGTATTTGCATTTACAAGTTGTCAGTTGAGCAAATAAGGAATTTTAAGACAAAGTTCTCCTTCTACTTCTGTGATAGCAAATGTCCTTTTAGCAAAGTTGATCTGCAGTTTTCAAACCAGATTACTGTAATCTAAAAACTGTGCTTTCCCATTTGTTTAATGGATTCTCTTTCAAAACTCAGGAAATGCACAACTCCTTCATGGAGGAAGTGTGTAGCAAAGAAGGCAATAGTTCCACATTTTGTGAGTTTCAAGTCTTGTCCAGCTAGCACTCAAGAGGAAACACAAGCTCTCATGAAGCACTGCAGGGTCCAAATGCTCAGCACCGCACCAGACGGCACAGGCAGCACTGCTTGGTGCTCACAGCCCATCCGCATCCCTGGGCTGTGCACAAAGCCCTGTCCTGCTTCCAGCAGCATGGCCTCTGCTACACTGGTGCTTTATGACCTCAAAGCTGAAGTTGCTATTGAAAGTTACAGAACAAGAACTGTATTTTTTTTCCTCATTTAATACTTTCCTGGTAGGCAGATAGGCTTTCAGTCTGATGCAGAGGAATTTTATATCTCACTCAGAAGCAAGCACAACACAGAAACCACAAAGAGTATTTTTGTAGAGCTTTACAAAGACAAATAGTTCAAGAGATGCTGACTTGTAGACTTAACTTTAGCCCAAATCAGTTCAGCACCAACGTTTCACATTACATTACAATACATGGACTGCACCATGTGAAAGCTCACGCTGTGGCCGTGAGCAGGACAGTACCTCAGGTGATGTGAACAGCCTTAACACTTGCAGGTGGCGGGATCACTCACCCAAACAAGGACCAACCCTTACGGAACACAAAATCACTTTTATGTCTGAGCACAGGCCTTGCCCACAAACTATCTACTGCTGTCGTGTGTGTGTGCACATACAACTATTCAAAATGAAAAATGCTCCCCTGACCTTCGTCGCCCAGGAAGCACGTGCCCATTCCTGACTGAAGCTAACTGTGCTCACAGACCTCAGATTGTCCTGCCGCAAGGCGCACAAGCTTTACCTTAGGAACAGCATGGTAACTTAGGCCAAAGTTTTTGCATTTTATCTATAACCTATTCTTTGAGCCTGATTGTTAGGTACCACTCATTGTGTTTGGTTCTTCAGAGAGCAATTAGTTGCCAGAACATGAGAAGCTATTTAGGAGTGCTGCATTTTGAATGGGTAGCAGAAAATGAAATAGAAGAAAGGAAAAGGAAATAAGTGAAAGTGTAAGGTATAACCACGTGCAAAATAGAGCAACAAAGCAGGAAACAAGAACAGAACACATGGCCCAGCAGAACTGCAAAGGGAAAACATTTTTTCTCTTCAGTTCTGGATTTCTAAAGAGAAATAAAGTGACAAACTGAAATAACATGTTAACAAAAAATCTGATCAGCAAGAAGGTGCCACCCATTAATTGCTTCGCATCAGTAACATCTCTCTAACAAACTCTCCACAGTGACCACTGAGGAACATCTAACATTTTTAACTTCTGCCACTGTTGGTACCGCTCAGCACATGCTAACATGTAGCACCAAGAAGGAAAGAGGATGTCTTTTCAGCAAAACAGGAATTAACAGAAACTTTACAGGGTTAACAGCAGAGAAGTCAATCAGAGATGGTCGCCCTCGTGAAACCTCCTATTTCCCATGGTTACTTCCTAATGATACAGTAGATCTGTAGCCAAGCAATCTACCTTGGTAAGCCCCGGGTGCGTGCTGAGGGTAGTCATAAGGGACTTGATTTCCTGGTGCGTAGTTAGTATTTGAAAATCCAGGTGCAGGTTTATGTGCTGGAAGAATGGAACGTACACTTTGACTGTTGCTCGTTTCCTCCTACGCTAGGGTGAAATATCCCCAACATTGCCCCCTTTTTTCAGAGTAGATACATAACAAAATTAAACAGCTGTTTTCTGTATAGAAAAAAAAACCTCTAAAACAAGCTCGTATTTGTGCACAACGTGTATATTAAACATCAGTGTAACTTAAAGGAGTTCTGATCGTTAAGGTGCAGAGAAAAGGCTGGTATTGCACATGCTGTCATGAAGATGCCACAGAATTGCAGTATCCTTTAGCTCCTGCAGTCCAGCTCCTGGTCTGACCCTCGAGTAGGGTCAGTCCATTCTCTGTCTGGACCAGAGGTGCCTTTGTTAATTTTTTTTTTTTTGTTATTTTAATGCAAACAATTGCCAGGGAACTGGCAGGGTGCCCTCCTGTACAGAACAGACTAGTAATGAGCCATTCTCCACTATATAAAACATTTTCTCCCAAATTCCTCAAGTTAGGACTATACTAATACCCCACCAGTAGACTTAGAGGGTTACGGATTTAAGATGATTTACCAAGGTCAGCTTGTAATCAGAAATAACTTGAATTTCAAGATTATTTATTTATTTTATTTAACTTCAGAAATTAAGATCTGAAAATGTAAGCTATAGGTTTTGTAAATTATTCCATTCTAAAATTAAATAATATCAATCTAAAACATTAATACATTTTTCATAAAATTAGAAAGTAAACTTATAACTAAGCTAATATTGCTTGAATACCTCCGAAGGACCCACGTTATCTTTGCTATTAACAAATTACGACATTTTTATATTTTACTCACCTTGCATTGCCGTGGGTCTTCGTATAATTGTTCTGCAAAACAACATTTTTATTACATTGGGTTTTTTAATATATAATTTCACACAATAATTATTCAGAATTTTCTATTATTGACAAAAGATATTTGCCTATCTAAACCACATGGGAAAGCTGAATTAAAAATACAAGCTAAAATAACTTCAAATGTCTCAGCTTCCTTCTAGCCTTCTGTCTCCACCACAATATTATCTATGCCTTCATTCATGCTTTGAGTATGCTGAAATCATTCTCAAATCAGCGGAAAGCATCAGGATGTGCAGTTATTTCATTACAGTGCAGGAGTCCATTGTGCAACCATTCAGAAAGATCATGCAATTCATATGAACAAATTACTGCAGGAATCTCAGAGGAACTGGTTTAGTGTATTGACATTGACTACAAAACCTGCTTGGGTAAATCCTGGAGCCACCGTGATGCCATGCTACCACCTATTCAGTTCTTTATGTTATTCCACTTCTGAAGCGGTACTGCTAAATATCAGATATGCAATTTTTGTCTCCACTCAATAATAAAAGGTGGGCTTGCACAGGAGAGTGGGCTTCCACAGCAGAATATCATGAGGGAAAGGGCCAACTGGTCATCTTTTTCTTTCTACTCTTCCAGAGTTGCCAAAAGGAGTTTTAAAAAGCCAAACATTTACTGATGCCAACATCAACCTTGAGAGATACTCCTTTCAGTCTCTGGAGTAACATGAGAAGCAAGGCAATGGCGGCAACTTCTACTAAAGACAGAGGTCCAAAATAGCCAGGAGATCCGTAAGTGGATCCTTGTATAGGAGCTCAATTTTATAGGATCAAAAGCTTTAAAATAAAGAGTAAATCTAGATATTCTCAGCTCAAGTTAAACTAGTAATATATTTTGTCTGTTACGGTTCTTTCAACTAATTCAGTTCAATGAAGATGGTAATTGAAAGCTGGGAATTAAGTTGAAGCTGAAAGCAGTTCCTTCCTGCTTCACTCCAAAATCAGATGTCACGCAGATGTCACACGATGATGTTTAATAGTTCTGGGATGACATGGCATCTAGCTCACTTCCCAACTCATACACTACATCCTTTGTTTAGTAAATTGATCTTAAAAGTGTTCCTTTTAAAAAAAATATATATATATTTTGTCTTCTACTTCACTAACTTTACTAACACCATCCTGTTTTATGTATTTTAACTGGATTCTAGTCACCATATGAATACAGGTTTAAAAAAAGTAATAGAAAATAAGTTAAAATTATACGTCTAATTTAAAAATATGAAAGAACATATTCAAACTATGTAACTTAAGCGTTGTTCTCACAGCTGATAATACAGAGTGACAAGTTTAATATGTGACCATATTAAAACACGTTGACAAAACTACCAGCTTGTAGGAATAGCACAAATTAAAGATTAATAAAAAAATGTTATTTAAACTAGCAAAAGAACAGTTTATCAGTTTATACTATGAGATGTTCTAGCTACCTGAACTTCAAAGAAATACTGAGAATTACAACTGAACCCTTTGGTAAAGGGAGAGTAGAGACAGAATCGTATGATTTATGTAAAAGAAAGGCTTTATAGTTGCCTAGAGTATTTTTTCTCCCTACAACCACACATATATGTCACTGTGCAATCTAGGATTTAGAAAATGTTGATATGCTCTATAGCTAGAAAAGCAACAAAGATTTTACAAAGTTCAACTCCCATTTCATCAGACATGATGCTAAATAGTTAAGATTATTTTTTATTTAAATTGTCTCTTTTGCTTTTGCTTTTATCTAGACTCCTTCTACCACCTCCAATTCAGTCACCAAGATAACACATTGTCAGTCATGCCCTGCTTTTCAACTTATAAAGATTATGAAATAACATAAAATTCTGAAATACCAAAGGAATGAGGAACAAAACCTGACTTTTTTCAGCCTTTATATTGCACAATGTATTTCTCAGCTGCATTGTTACACACGGGGAAATTCCCACCCGGTGAACCTCAGTCAAGGAACTGGAGTAATGGGCAGAACAGTCACTTCAAAATGCATTGGTTCCAGCTGTCTGGGTTACGCAAAGCAATTATTTTAAGCCTACATTGCCAATTCAGTTTAATAAAATGAGGCTTTACGTACTGCTAGGTGTTACTGGTTCTAGCAACGGTTTTAAAATAAATACAGGGAACAATAATTGAAATGTTACTTAGCACAGAAAAATAAAGGTATTTGCATTTAGCTCCCACTAATACAAAGCAGAGAGAATGCTGTTTCTCTGTAATGGAGTTAAAATTCCACAGAATTCAAGAAAAAAAAATAAAGAAAATGCTTCAGCAAGAAGTCGATTACTGAATTAATTTTGGTTCAACAAAAACAGTTGCTGTGTGAGTCCCTTATGCTACACCGCTGCAGCCTGAACCCACGACACAACCTGAGAGCAGGTCATGCTGCAGTGAATGAGCGAGCTGGCCGCCGCGGTCCCGAAGCAGCAGCTCTGTACCTTTGTGTACATCTTACAGAAAGCCCTACAAGGCCCTGAGCAATCTGATCTAGATTTGAATTTCGTCTGGCTTTAAACAGAGGAATAGACCAAATGACCTCCAAAAGTTATCCTTTCCAACCTAAGTTATGCTAGGATTTTAAGGGCCCTTCACATTTTAACACATTACCTGAGGTGTTTGCAGAACCCCAGCTGGAGTGCTGAAGGGCGAGAAGAGGGTGCAGGCCAGGCCCTGCCAGCACCTGATCCCTGACTGGGGCTATTTTGGGTCAGGGCTACGCAGGGGAGCGTGTGCTGGGAACAGCCGCCAAGTTTTGCCCTTTCCCGACAGATTCCCGTAGTAACTCACAGCTCTGGGTCCGCTCTCCCAAAGGGAGCACAGCTGAGATATAAATATCCTCTCTTCTCAGGAGGAGGGGACATACCTGGGGTGAGCTTTACACAGGGGAAAGCAGAAGTGATTTTGCCAGCAGGAAGGAAGCACTGGGGTAACTGAGGACACTTCATGCAAAGCAGCTGTGTGGTAACGAGTGACTCTTATGAAATGCAGTCTCTGGATGGTCTGAGGTCCCCCCAATGCGCCTACGCACTGGAAGCGGGAACAGCAGGGGCTGCCCGCGCTGCACACAGCCAGCCCCCTGCCCGAAAAACAGAACTTCAACCCTGCAGCACGGCTCCCAGCGTCAACCACTGCAACAGAGAGGAAATGAAAGGCAAAAGAACTGACACACACAACGGTTCTTCGACTAGCAACAGCAGCCATTAAGCTGCGGGTTAGCAAGCCAACAGCAGACCTCTGCCAACAGCAGACCCCCACACCTCGTTTGCTGTACTGCTCACAAGAGAAAAGAACTCGCATAAAAAAGTCTCATTCTTCATACTCTTTGTGTTCTATATACCCTATATGTTCTACTATCTAGAACCCACATCGCCAGCCTTGCTCATCCATAGGAGCTCCCAGATTTTCCCGCTTTGCTCTCAGACATAGCAATCAATTGCGATAGCTTAAACCCTCTCACCCAGCACCAGCACACCCAGTCTGGTCCTCACTTTCTCCTTACTTTCTTCAATGATTAGTCAAATGGGTAACATGTAAACAACCCTCAGAGACATCCAGGTGCCCAGGCACAGTGTTTTTCCCCCACCAGGAGTTTTGAGCCGGGGCAGTAAAGGACAGCCGAAAACTTTTGGAAAGGAAATTGAGGCAATACTGGTTCCAAAGGAAGTCAGAACAAAACTCTTCTACTTCAGATAACAGTAAGGAAGTAACATCCCTAGATTGTTCCTTTTTAAGGATCAGCAGAAGGTTCATGTTTCTTTTCAGTCACTTTGTCTTTTTCAGAACTGCTTTATGCAGACAGATCTCCCTTACCCTGGTGCATGTCAGTAGATACGCTGCAGCTGATGTAGAGAAGTCTTAATTCAGTTAACTACAGAGAGCTTCTGGTTTTTATCAGAAGAAAAAAAACCAAAACAGTACACTAGCAGGACAATCAGTTTCATTTCCTATCCAGCTCACTAAAACACTACCAAGAGCATATTTACATAAGCCCACTAGCACAAACATCACACATGGTGCCATTTAAATACCAAGCCAGGCCCTTTCCAGGAAGGCTTATGATTCAAAAGACAGACCTAGAAAGCCAAATGGCTGTGAAGTGTGCATTGGTTCACCCTACCTAGCTTTGTAGCACTTCTTTTCATCATCACATTAGATTACAGCATTCAGACACTGGATTTTAACCTTGACTGCTGGAGAAACAGTACACTTAAAAATAATTTAGTTGATCTAATTAAACGGGTTATTTTCTGCTAAAGTTCGCAGAGAAGCCTTCAGAAAAGGAATGAAACGAGCTGTAAGTTGACATAAAATTATTTTGGTTTGATGCAGTAAGGTACCCCCTCCCCTGACATAGACACGCCTCCTGAAACCTGGGAGTCCCAACACCTGAGAGTCAAAAAAAATCCGGAGACACTCTGGGCACTCAGCCTTGCTGAGGCGAGGGCCCATCTCTCACGCAGTCCGCTGCACTGTCGGGTGCTGGGACCACCGCTGCCCAAACTGGGCCCACTGCCCAAACTGGGCCAGCTGGTGACAGCTCTCCAGAGCCCCGCCAACAAGACCTTTCCCTAAATCAGTCTTTGTGAGTGAGCTACGTTGTTAGAGAGACGTTTTCTATCTCAATAAGCAATTCCAAACTGGAAAACTTGGCTTTTCTAACCATTAAGCACCCCTGTGATGGGGGAAAAAAAGAAAAAAAAAGAAAATCAAACCAAAAACATAAATACCTGAGAGGATCACCTAGAAGAAATCACATGCAGTAGACGCTTATAACCACAGGAAAGAAAAAAAAAAAATAAATATACCTGTTCCGAAAGCCGAGAAGCCGCTCCGCACCGCCCTGCACCGAGCCCCGCGTCCAGCCGCGCCGGACCCCACCGGCGGAAAAACCCCGCGCGGGGGGGCGGGAGCTGCCCGGGGACGCCCCGGGGGAGGCCGGGCCGGGCCGGGCCAGGGAGGGAGGGCGGAGTCGGGTGTAGTGAGAAATCGCCTTTGTGAGTCAGTCGTACCGAGAAGCGGGGCTCGGCCGTGCCACAGCCCTTTGCGGGGACGCGGCGTGCGGGAGCGCGGTCCGCGCCTTGGGCCGCCTCCTGGTGCGGCAGTGGAACGGGTCAAACACTTGCTTAAAATGAAGTGAACCAGCACTTCTAGAAAGTTTTCTGGGAAAGCCAGAAACTGCAGGCAATAATGTCTCTCTCTACAACTTCTACAGCTAAAATAACACCACTGTTCAGCCATTAAGGAGGTAGAGCACTTCGTACTTGCCCATGTAACTATCGTCTTTAATATATTATTCACAGTAAAGTACAATCCTTAAAAAAAAAAAAAATCCTATAATCTTTACACTATCACCTTCTCCTGTCTGAAAAAGTTTCCACTCTAAGAAAGTTTCCACTGTAACCTAAATCTTCACCACAGACAGCTGGTTTCTGTGAAGTATCTGTCAACAGAAAAAAAAAAAAAAAAAA
>JAAGAY010144448.1:29747-64877 GCA_011801015.1 Ardeotis arabs | reverse complement strand
TTTTTTTTTTTTTTTTTTTTTTTTGGTTTTTCCTACTGCAATGTTCTCCACCTGAAGGACCATCCCTGTGTTGTCCTTCCCTGCTGAGGTTGTGAGCGAAGACGGAGATTGACTCCTTGGCGTTCGTCTTTCGCATCGTTTGAGAAATGGGGGCGGTGTGTGCAAATGAAATCCTTTTGTAAAAAAAAAAAAAAAATTATTAAAAAAAAGGATTGTAATTCATGAAAGTAAATCATGAATTTAAAGTGGGGAGGATGGAGTGTTGCCATCTGCGTAAGGATACACCAGATTAGGAGCACCTCAAGTCAACGGGTTAAGCGGAAAACTGGAAGAGGCAAGAAATTGCCTCAACATTGGCTGTGGGATATTTCAGACTCAATGTTTCTTTTTCTTTCCTGAAAAACAAACGCTTTTGAGTCTTTGCGCTCTGAAAACGCGCGTGCTTCTCCCGTGAGATCTTCAAAGGCAAATTATGCGCTCAAGGTCACGTATTCCTGTTGGCTCACGGGATACTGACCTGCTCGTGGCCAAACATGCCGCGTGTCTACGTGCCGGGCGGTTATTCCACGCGCCCGGAGAGAAATCGCGTTCTCCGGTGACTGAATTTACGGGATGAGGAGTAAGTTTAGTGAGAGATACGTCAGGGAAAACGGACAAGTGATTATTAGAACATGAGTTTTCCAGAAATATAAAATTATAAGGAATATTCTCTTTAATTTTGTGTCCATTAATGGTTGCAGTCTACCAGTGTTGAATTTCTGTCAAGCAGCATGAGCACAGAATATTTGGTGCTCCCGTGGGTGAGGATTGGATGGTAGATGTCTCTTAATGATTGCCTAAACCACATTTTCCTGGAGAAATATTTGATCAAGTTGGTGGTTTTTTTTTTTTTAATTCTATTTTGTTCCTTGAATTTACGCAAATACAATTAAAATCAAAGAAGTATTAATATTTTACATAAAATTCCCTGGGTAGAAAGAAGGCGACGGAGACTTAAGGACTTTCCTCCGTGTCTTTCTCCTCTCCTACTCGAAGGAATAGCGGAAGTGGAAGAGTCTCAATATTTTTCCCGTTGAATTGAAAAGAATTAATCCGTGTAGTCTGATTAGGACGAGCGGTTTGATTACCGACTCATGGTTCCTACTTGGGATGGGCCAGGTCCGAGAGATAATTGAAAATTAGAGGCGTTATTATTCTTGCCTAACGACGAGGGCAAGCGCTAGGAGGACAGGACATCTCATGGCGTAATAACTTGTATGGACTGGATGGGCTTTGAAGGTCCCTTCCCACCCAAACCGTTCTATGATTCTATGAAAATGAAAGCGTTTTAATTAAAACGATGTAAATTACAGCGACAGAACGTATCTTGACTCAAACCAGTCAACACGGGATGTCGACTCTCGTCATGACCCGTCGGTTTTGGATTATATCTTCCTTCTTCAGACCAGAGCAAGGCAGTGGGACGTTCTAAGTCTTTCAAATCGATTTACGAAATTCCCTGTGTAGCCGAGGGACTAAAACGTTGCGATTCGGCGCGGGGTTGTTCCCAAAAAATTGGGAATTTGTATGTATAAATGTAATATAGATAGATAATTGCATATATTCCATAAACTGGATGGAAAGAGAAGTAATTAAACATTTGATTGTATCAAATTTGGACTAATGAGTTGAAATTAGGTTCTTCCGTACGCGCAGAAGGTTTTTGCGGCTTATTGCCATCTCCGCTCCGGTTCAGAACTCGCTTCGTCATCAATTTCAATTTTGCGTTTAATGAGAAATAACGCAAGCGCACGGCGAAGGTTTTCGGCTTCGTGGTCCTTGGGAAAATGACGCGAAAACGCGCGGCGTAATGTAGAAAAATGGGAAATAAGTCTGGAGGCAATGAACCAAGCTAGAGTACATGTGACGGTAATGGGAAAATCCTCGAGGCCATCATTTTAGCCTTTTGATGGAGTCAAACGGCAACGATGTTATGGAGATCCATCAGCAGAAGGGAATATCCATCATGCAAGTCACGGCAGAGCAGAGCTGCTGGTTTTGTATGAGCTCAGGGACACCCGACGCAGCACGCCCCGGCGCCGGGAGCGGCGGCGGAGGAGTTGCGTGGCGTTGCTGGAGGCTTTGTCTTGGGCGAGAGCAACCGGTAGGCTTGGAAGAATTGATGTTCTGGTCTTCTATTACTGTGGGGTTGTAATTTTTTTAAAAATTTCCCTAAATTTCTAATATTTAGCATATTAAATTCATCATATTTTTATTATATTTTTATATTTTATTATATCTTTAAGAGTGGGGGTGTTCTACCAGGGTCCCTAATTCCGACAGAGTAAATTAATCAGAAGATCTTCAACCCAACGTTCGCGTCAAATTTAAACAAAATATTTCAAATGCAGAAAAGGGGATTGCTGCCATCGGACAGCGGATTTTCATATTTCAGTATTTCCCAAATTTTATTAAAGACTTGGGAGAAGCGCAGCCTAAATTTCGGACGCAAGCTCGTATCTGCTTGTCTTCTAACCCAATCTATTTATGTTCCTCAACTGGATGTTGGGTGTCAGAATTTTCCAGATAAGTGGCAAATTTCCCTCTGATACTGTAAAACTTTGCGTAACGTCAGATTTTTGCTTTTTCCTTCATCTTTGCTCTTAATTTTCAGTGAGAAAGCTTCTCAAGTTTTGGTTTGTTTTTTTTTTAACTAAGATTTTTGAACGTGTCCAGGGATGGGGGCGTCCACCACCTCTCTGGGCAACCTGGGACAGTGTTCCACCACTCTCAGCGTAAACGATTTTTTCCTAATATCCAATCTGAATCTATCTCCATCTATTTTGAAACCATCACCCCTTGTCCTATCACAACAGGCCCTGCTGAAGAGTCTCTCCCCACCTTTCCTGCAGCCCCCTTTAGGTACTGGAAGGCCGCTCTCAGGTCTCCCTGGAGCCTCTTCTTCTCCAGGCTGAACAGCCCCAGCTCTCTCAGCCTGGCCTCACAGCAGAGCTGCTCCAGCCCTCTCAGCATCTTCGTGGCCTCCTCTGGACCTTCTCCAACTCGTCCATGTCCTTCTGGTCTTGGGGGCTTCAGAGTAGGAAACAGTCTTTACTTTTCATTGTGTTAATTTTTTTTTTTCTTCTTCTCTCTCTCCACACTGACCATTCCCTTTCTGATGTAATTTCAGAAAGCCTGTCTTTAAACCAAGATTTTTAGGTGAAAGTTGGGTTTCCGTCAACATTTCTTGCCACTTGGCTCCTACCCAGTGGAGGCGGTGGTTTTACGTTCTCTTAGCTCACATCTCGTTGCGATATTGAGCTGGGATTCAGCTCGCTGTTCCCAGGAGGAACTGCAAGGTCGTTCGTGTGGTCGGAGAGTTGCGTACGCGTTCCGAATTAGTTGTGCGAGTGCGTTTTCCCCCCTCAATGAATGAAAGAATCAAAGCGCGTTCCTTAAATTGATAAATTGCGTTCCTTGCGTCCCCTGAAGCGCAGTGAATTGATTGATATGAATAATTCCTTAAAACTCAAGCTGCTTTTTACTAATATTTCCATGAGCTTTTCGAGCTGTTTTTTTTTTTTTTTTCCCTTATCTCCACTTCTTCAACCTGTAATTTTCCAGGGCGCCTCTTTAAACTCTTTGTTGCGGAAATAAGCTTTTTGATTTGCGCGCTAGCCTGGTTTTCCCTTCAACGGCTAAAAACGCGTGAGGCGGTGACGGGAGGAGTGACAGCTGTCAGAGCGAAGAAGACGGCATCTCAGCATTTAAAGGAGCTGAAAATCGTCTCACGCGTACGTCAAGGTGCGACCTCCTTCTAGTCTTCGTTTAAAGGTCGTCTTTTCTTGTGAAAATAATTAACGGTTTCTTCAAAAGGATGCGCTTGAGATGGAACGCGTTGCTTGGTAGAGAGCCTTGTGGGTCCGTCTTGCGTCCTCTATGAACCCTCAAGTGGATGCCCCATCCTTGGAAACGTTCAAGGCCAGGTTGGCCGGGGCTCTGAGCAACCTGATCTGGTTGGAGATGAGCCTGCTCCTTGCAGGGGGGTTGGACTGGGTGGCCTTTGAAGGTCCCTTCCCACCCAAACTGTTCTGTGATTCTATAAATAGTCGTGCTTTGTGGAATGAGAGCTAGCCATGGACAAGTTGACTTCCTCCTGCTGATGTTCATTCAGGATTTTGAAGTTAATGCTGCTTTTTGTGAAAACAGATGCTTGCAGGTATCTTAATCATCACCGGTAATAGCGAGGATTTCAGTTTTAATCTTTAATTAAAAAGAGACAGCAGTCCAGTGTCCCCACTAGCACGGCAGAGCATTGATTTATTAATTCAGAGAAGAGTTGCTGACAGAGGCTGAAGTTCAGCAGCGTGACCCTCCTTCGGCAAAACACTTGGTGAACCTCAATCAGATGAGTCACTTCAGAGACGACGATAGACATGAAGGACTATGAGTAGGTTAACACTCACCTGGTGGAGGTGGAGAGGCTACCAGGGGGTGAGAAGGATGCTCGTGCTCACTGTTCTTTTTTTGTGGTGCGATGGGTGATCTCCATGAAGATCCACCACTCATTGGTGAGCCACCAGCTGCTCCCACGTCAGCTCAAGATTGCAGGATGTCCAGTTCTGCTCCAGTTGACTTGAAGGCCTCTTGCTGTGCCTCACCTGTAGAAGAAGGCTTAGCTGCATGCTGGTTTTACGTGTGGAGACAAAGCTTAGCTTATCTGGTAAAGACAAGGACTTCCCATGGGTCTACGGTGCACCGAGAGCTTTTGGAGTCGCAATAAAAGGCCAAGTTGCGATTGCGTTAAGCTGTAATTAACTAATTATTTCCTGTTGCAATTTTATGCTGAGGATCGCAGAGATGATGTTTGGAGAAACTAAGGGGTCAAAATAGCCAAGGACAGCGAGATAAAATTGGAAAACGTTTTAGAGGTGCTGGTCTTCGATTGTTCGAGACGTTTAAGCTGTGTGACGCGACACGTTGTTGCGCGTATCGATATCTCCGTCCAACAGCGCGTCGAGGTCGGTCGCGTAGGAAAACGTGGATATAACGGTCAAGGAAACGTCGGGCAGTAGCGATCGTGAAATGAGCAGCTGTGGTTTTGAGGAGTCGCTTTTGGTTTTACGTAATATCCGGAATATAAGATGGTGAGCGGGGTGGAATATTGAGGAGAAGGTGGGTGATGGATCCAGAGCAGAGCACGGCATCAGGGGAGCTTGGTAAAGAGTTGAACGGTAGATCAGGAAATTCTACAAGCGCTGCCTAAAATAGACATCTTCAAATGTCTAATTTCGAAATTAGCTTGTCTAAATCTATTGTGTTCCAGAACTTCAAAAAAAGAACTGCTTGAACAAGTGTCTAAGTTATAAAAGTTCCTTTTTTTTTAGGAATTTTTGAAATAGTTGGAAATTTTGGAAGGCTGGAGAGGAGCTGCTTGCATGCTGAGGTTTGAAAATCATGGAACCGTAGAATAGTTCAGGTTGGAAGGGACTTCCAAAGGCCAACCACTCTTGAAGACGCCAAGAGGATGCCTTGGTGGTTGTGGCCTCCATGTCGGATAAAATATTTTTCCGGTATTTTGACCCATGACGTGGAAGAAAACAAGGCGTCGACAAAGTTCATAGATAACACACGAACAGATGCGTTGTTTTGTGCAAATTAAGAGAACGTGTCACTGATTGATCTAGAATAATTAGGGAATTAAGGAGACCAGCTGTAGAGATTGGAGGCTTTGTTGGAAAATACAGACTGGGAAAGTCTTCTGAGGGTCAAGGCTTTGGAGCAGCTGAACATCAGACCCGGCATGAAGCAGCAACCAAAGTTGTTGGTGTGATTTTTTGGGGGGATTTATAAAAACGGGACCCTGGAGTAGGCCTAGCATGGGGAAAACCCCGCTGAAGAACTGCATCTGTAGCTCAAGGAGAAAATTAAGGAAGTGATGAAGGCTTCCAGGGTGAGCCATGACGTTGGGAAGGATCCTGAAGATGAAAGAACCACTTTAATTTATGGAATTTGTCCAAAAAGGTTATGGAGTGGCTTGGTCGTGGAAAGAAGAGACCTTCCTGATGAGTCTGATCCGCGTGCTCCGCGTTATCCCGGCGGTAAAATGACAGCGAGGTGTCGATCTCCTTCACTGGGGTGTCGCGAACCCGTTAATATCTGCAGGTGAAATGTGTCACGGCGATTAAATTATTATTAATTGTGCGTCAAAGGTTAAGGCAGTTGGAAGAACTCAACTGCTTCTGACACCCCCTGACAGTGATTCAGCTCGCTCGATCCGTTCCAGCTACGTTTGGGCAGTTTTTAAAAATTAAGATTTATTTTCCTGGCGAGGAAATGAATGCAACCCGGCGTTTTCTCAAACCTAGCTCTTAATTTTCATTTTTTTATTTCGTTCTCCCTTTTTTGGTTGTTCTCTGAGCCTGTGGGAGGGTGTTTCAGGAGGCACCATCCTCCGTTGGCTTGACGCTTGGCTGATGCCTGCTCGAATGTGGCTTCCTCCGGAAGCAACCTGCTCCGGTTGGAGATGTCCCTGCTCCTTGCAGGGGGGTTGGACTGGATGACCTTTGAAGGTCCCTTCCCACCCAAACCATTCCATGATTTTATGTGGGTGTCGCAGCCCAAAAGGAGCTGTGTAGGATGACCTCACTCGTCTCGGGACCAACGGCCAAGTTTGTGATTTCCTTGGACTGCATTAAGGTGAAACGACACCACCCAACCGGTTTTATGATTTATTAACCCAAAATACTTAGATCTAGTTCTAAAAGAACGAGAGGAGAAGAGAGACAGAGAGAGATAAAGATGATGCCACCACCCGTGGACCTAGTGGTGTCCCGTTGGTCCTTCTTGCTCTGGGTGTCTTGGTGGTGGATGTCCCACCCTTGCCTCTGGTATCATTTTTATACAGTCCAAGTCCCCAGATCTCCACCTGGTTTCAAGACCAGGTCCCATCAGACGAGACCCTGCCCGAGGTCGATGGTCTAGCACCTTGCACATGCACAGTTAGTGCACCACCGAAGGTGGTGGAACACTGGCCCAGGTTGTCCAGAGAGGTGGTGGATGCCCCATCCCTGGAAACATTCAAAGCCAGGTTGGCCGGGGCTCTGAGCAACCTGATCTGGTTGGAGATGTCCCTGCTCCTTGCAGGGGTCTTGGACTGGATGGGCTTTGAAGGTCCCTTCCAACCCAAACCATTCCGTGATGATTTTGGTGGTTGCACACAGGGAATCTGGCGAAGGAGGTTTGTAGGACGGTCTGTACGTCCATGCTTGCAGGACAGGAGGTTCTTCCCCTCGTTTCATCTCACCGTGCGGTACGAGAGCTGTCAGCTCCTTTAGTCCTGGCTTTTGGGGGAATTAACGGAAAATTGAGCTATGCTTTTAGGTCCTGGAGAAGGTGACTTAGCTGCTCTCAAGAGAGCAGCCGTCTGATTTATATTTTGATGAACAGCGCGTGTGGACCTCCGTCGCTTTTATTCCCGGTGACCTTGGATTACTTAAAAAATCATTTGCCGGTTTTGCTTGCTAATCGAATTAGAGCTCGTTGAGTCCTTTCCCTTTGATCCAAATGCTCCTGCCTCACCCGGAGCAGAAGGCGGGGGCGGGTCGTGTAATGGAGTGCATCTAGCTTCAAGGGCTGCTTGGAGGGCTTTTCATCTCACTGCGCTTCACTTTTAGTGCCGAGAACAAAGGTCGTTCCGTGCCGGAGTGAAAGCATCCTTGGGCTTTTCCGTAATTCGTGTTCTACCTTCGCTCACGTTTGAGTACGGAGTGGGCAGGTGGGCTTGTTAACCAATGAAATCGAAATAAATCTGCCTAGCGTACGCTTTGAGTTTTTCAGCTGTTTATTTCTTGAAGGGCTAGTGTGGACAGACAGACTCCAACCCCCCTGCGAGGAGCAGGGACATCTCCGACCACATCAGGTTGCTCAGAGCCCCGGCCAACCTGGCCTGGAATGTTTCCAGGGATGGGGCGTCCACCACCCTCAGGGTGAAAAATTTCACCAGCTCTCTCAGCCTGGCCTCACAGCAGAGCTGCTCCAGCCCTCTCGTCATCTTCATGGCCTCCTCTGGACCCTCTCCAACAGCTCCACGTCCTTCTGATGTTGGAGGCTCCAGAACTTCCCAACTCTTCCTTAATTCTTTGGGGGAGGTAAAACCGGTAATTGGGGGCTGCGGTAGCTCAGAAGAGAGCAATTCCTTGTGAATATTTCTGCATTTTTAAAATGGAATTGGAATTTTTTACTCCTTTCTGGCGGTGACTTCTTCATTCTCTGTGTTCTACGCAGCTTGGTTTGTAAAACCTTTCATGCATGACTCAAAGGTACCCAACAGGTTGCCCAGAGAGGTTGGTGGACGCCCCATCCCTGGAAACATTCCAGGCCAGGTTGGACGGGGCTCTGAGCAACCTGATCTGGTTGGAGATGTCCCTGCTTCTTGCAGGGGGTTTGGACTGGGTGGCCTTTGAAGGTCCCTTCCAACCCAAACCATTCCATGATTCTGTGACAATGAGCCTGAGCGAGCACGGATCCATGCTCTTGCCCACGTGCGGACCTGGCAGAGTCACGGATTGAATCCGGTGAGCTGCTGTCCCTCCACCTTCAATTCTTGGTGGCAAAAATAAGGAAACGATTACGAGAAGTGGACGTTAGCAGCAGGAGAGCTGCGGTGGTGCCTTGTCCGTGGCCACCCCGCCACGTGGCCTTCTACCCTGCTCCTTCTCCACAGGGAAAGCCGTGAGATGGCCTTCTGCACCAACATTGTGTGAAAAAAGTGGAAAAGGAATGAAATTATGAAGAACAGTGACAAAAAATCTTTATTAGATATTGGAACTGATACAGAGAGGGTAATAAATTCAGAATCATGGAGTGGTTTGGGTTGGAAGGGACCTTAAAGACCATCTCGTTCCAACCCACCCAGCATTCCCCTCACTTCTACTGTGCTTTTATCTGTTTTCAGCCTCTCCAATTTTCTTTTGGATGAGGTGACAGCGGTTGCTTTTAACCTTAACGAGGAGGAGCTGTATGGAGCTGGCTCATTAACTGGTCTCACTGGCCAACGTGGGGCTCGCGTGGAGACCAGACTCCTGCTCCAGTGCCAGCAACCTCTGACTGGTGTGACGCTACCAGATGCCATCACGGCGATGATTTTCAGATCCCAAAAATGATTTTTTGGAGAGAAAATCCAAAAGTAAACGTGGGAAATCCGTACGGGGAAGAGACGGCGTTCTCTTCCAGCTAGAGAGGGAAGGAAGTCTTAGGAATCTCCCTGGGCCATCTGTTAATTACGCTGGCTTTTAATTATCTGTCACTGATACGTTACATGACCTTGAGCAAGTCATTTACTCCGCACACGCGTGTGTGTATCTGTCTGTAAAACGCTTGTGAATTATTTAATGCCGACAAATTGCTTTGAGATCCCCAAATGCAACGCGTTACGGTTGCAATTACTGAATCTGAGAAGCGCGGCGGTGTCAGCCCGGATCTCAGCAAAGAGCGCCGGAAAAAAAAAAAAAAAATCCTTCGCTGGTCTTTCGCGTGCCACGGGGAACGGGAGAGAGGTGGCGTGACATCCGGGGTCAACGGTTCTGTTTCTGTCTGACCATGAATGCTTCTTCCACAGGTGCGTAGGAGGAAAGGTTGTAGAATATTCCAATATTCTGTTTTATTTTATTTTTTTCCGCTTCGGATTTTCATGACGAGGGGAAGGTCGTTGCCTGTAAGCGATTATCTTAAGTTAACGAAGAGTTTCTTGAGATTTTTGTGAAGGGAAAGAAAGGAAAATTTTAAAAGAAATGCCTTCTGTGGAAAGCCTTTGTTGGCCTTACGTTATGTTTTGTGTTCCCATGCGGTGGCCAACAGGTCAAGGGAGGGGATTCTGCCTCTCTACTCTGCTCTGGTGAGACCCCACCTGGAGTACTGTGTCCAGCTCTGGAGCCTCCAACATCAGAAGGACGTGGAGCTGTTGGAGAAGGTCCAGAGGAGGCCACGCAGATGATGAGAGGGCTGGAGCAGCTCTGCTGTGAGGCCAGGCTGAGAGAGCTGGGGCTGTTCAGCCTGGAGAAGAGGAGGCCCCAAGGAGACCTTAGAGCGGCCTTCCAGTGCCTCAAGGGGGCCAAAGTTGATAATTGAGCTCTGTTTGCCACTTTCTCACAACCTAATTTTCTCACTCCCGTCGTTTACTCAAAATTTAGCTAATTGTCGGTAGCATACGAGCCTTCGGAAAGCCTTGCGCCGCGCCGCGTGCGTTCCCGTCGCGCAAGGGTTTGACAGAAATCACGTTAATGCAGCCGAAGATGACGATTGACCCGATACTCAATTACGAACCGCTCGTTTGTTCCTGGGGCGGGTGGGATGCGGTCGATAACTGTTGTCTGCGCTAGAAGTCATAAAGGCAGCGATAAAATAAAATCTTTATCGAGTTATAAATTGACAGATATTCTCTGACCTTAGTTTTCTCTTCCCGGGTTGTCCGTTATCGGTGCTTTACGTAAACCAAATATTTATTCGCGTCCGACTTCCGTGGTCTCCAGCCAGGCAAACCAGTTGAAGAGGTGGACCAACATTTTTACCTTCTTCCAAGGGATTGGAAGTGCTTTTTTTCATTTTTATGTCGTTTTTAACGTGATGGTCATGTGTGAAACAATGTTTTAACGGGGAAAAATCCTCTCTCCATGCCTTCTCTACTGGTGGAAGTCTTCGTATTTCCCAAATCTTCTAGAATATTGTTGTTAAAATAACATTTTAGTGTTACGATGCGTTAGAAACGCTTCTGGTTCTGATTTTTTTTCAGAAACGCAGAATTTTTCAGATATTCGCGTCAATCCTGAAATGTTCTACCCTGTGGCAGAACGTGGTGGTCAACAAGGCGGTTGGGTTTTATTTGAGACTCTTCGTAGAAATGATACCGAGCGTACTCTACCGAAACTTGGAGATGAGCGCGTCCGTGAGTTCCTTGCCCCAGACCTTGAAATTTGCCCTCCATCGATCCGGTTTCGCTCCTTTTGAACCGTATCGGTTTGTTTTCTACGAGGCCAAACGCGTCTTAACGGCTGCGTCTGCTCCTTCCAGGCTGAGGTTGCTGAGATGGAGCTCCCGGCGATTTCCCCGGGTCGTTGTCAACCTTGTTGAACTTATTCCATGAGGAAAAGTTCTTTTTTATTTAGAGAGGATCAAGATTTTCAGCTCTTTGCCTACACGTCACAGCGTTTCGGGAGGGTTTCTACCTTTGGAAACAAGTAGAAGTGTTAAATTTTATTTTTCACTATATTTTCTGGATGAATTGATGGGGAATCTTCATTATTTATAAGACTTGAGATAGCATTTTTGTTTAAGCGTACCATCAGCGCGCTCAGAGGCATGCTTAGAATAGGGATAATAAAAAGAAAATTTCTTAATTTGATTATTTTTTAATTTCTATAGCGCTAGAGTGGAAAGGTTAGCAGTTCTTCAGTTGGCTAGAGGTCACCTTAGAAGATGCAAACATCAGAAGATGCTTTCTGCCGTCTCCTCTCTGGTGGGTTTTTGTGTTTCGTAGCCTTTTCTCTCCCGTCTCCGCTCAGCTCCCAACGTTTTTGATGTTCGGATGCTTTGGAAACCATGGGCAACTTGGGAAATTTCAAGACTCCGCGTCTTCTCCTTCTTCACGCCCGTGGGATTGCGATGATGGATCGTTGGAATTTTTGGTGGCTCCGTTCTGTTCCTCTTGGGAACCATGAATTTCTCCCGTTCTGCGGTAACGGGATAAGCTGGCCTTCGTGTTGAGAACTAAAGCGGCATGAAAATAATCTAAATCATTAAATAAGACAAGAAATGCCTTCATTTAGGTGAGGAATGAGGTTTTACGTAGAAGAGCAGCTTCATTTTTCTCTCGTTTCTTCAAGGCCAGTCTGAGGGGAGATACTTTGAGATCTTATTGTCTTTCTGCCTATCAGGCACAGAGTTTAGAATAAGAGATAGAAAGACAATCATTTTAGTTTTTTATTTATTTTTGAAGACGCGTTAGTGGAGGTTTAGGGGTTTTTTTTTGGTGCCTCAAACTCTTTCCAAAGAGTTGGGCGCTGTTACACCATTCATAGTTTTTTTTTAAATTTAACTTCTTGAAATAACGACGCAATTCCTGAATTATCGGATGTAACAGGGAAGAGTAATAAATATGATATATATTTAATTTTATATATATTATCCATGTAGATAAAAATCATATCAAAATCCCATTCTCCTCTCGTTTTTACATCTGGAGGAACTCCGTTGGCCTTGACTTGGGTTGCGTTGACTCCCCTTAAGGCAGGCACAACCAGGCCCCGTTCGCTTGACGTAACTTTTATTTTAAACCCAGGATTTGCGCAAGTTAGTGGTGACAAATACAAGGGAGTTTGGGGTTTTTTTTTCAGAATAAATTTAAATCTATGAGATGACAAAGCCACCCTTGAAGTACACGCGATTGAAAGTCTTCCCAGTCAGGAGGCTGACGGGGTTGGGCGCTTGCTGACAGGAGTGATCGTTCTCGGGTCAGTAGAAACGCGTTCCTTCTTCAAACACGCGAAGAGAAGACGCTTTACCTTAGGAGATGCTGACATTTCTCCGAGTTAAAACCGCTTCCTCGCGTCGCCGGATCAGCTGTCACCTCGCGAAAGGTGTTTCGAGAAATAAGGAGGTCATCCCAGCGCGCAGCTCTCAAAAGTAGATGTTTCTGCTGGCAAGTGTTTGATTAGGCCGGCTCGTTACAACCAATCTTTGACTTTTTTTTTTTTAATAAATGCAACCTGCTGTGGTCCTGAAAGGGAAAAACTCGTTTGTTCAAAGCTGCTCTTTGAGACCCGGACCCACAGCGGCGTTGCGCGGCGTCGCTGAAGTCCCGCGCGGCCTTTCGTTTAGGAGACCACACAGAGCATCAACCCTGCAAACGGGAGAGGCTTTGGAGCCCGTTCTTCATCTGAGGAACCTTTGGGCAAGCGAAGGTCAGGGCTGAGACCCGGACCCACAGCGACATTGCGCGGTGTCGCTGAAGTCCCGCGCGGCCTTTCGTTTAGGAGACCACACGGAGCATCAACCCCGCAAACGGGAGAGGTTTTGGAGCCCATTCTTCATCTGAGGAACCTCTGGGCAAGCGAAGGTCAGGGCTGAGATCCGGGCCCACAGCGGCGTTGCGCGGCGTCGCTGAAGTCCCGCGCGGCCTTTCGTTTAGGAGACCACACGGAGCGTCAACCGTGCAAACGGGAGAGGCTTTGGAGCCCGTTCTTCATCTGAGGAACCTTTGGGCAAGCGAAGGTCAGGGCTGAGACCCGGACCCACAGCGGCGTTGTGCGGCGTCGCTGAAGTCCCACGCAGCCTTTTGTTTAGGAGACCACACGGAGCGTCAACCGTGCAAACGGGAGAGACTTTGGAGCCCGTTCTTCATCTGAGGAACCTTTGGGCAAGCAAAGGTCAGGGCTGTAGCGTGATCTTTACAGGAGGAAAGAGATTTAATTTTCAAATTGGCTTTTTTCTTGCGCTGTAGAGAACGAAGTGATCTTCCTCTCCCAGATGTGTCAGCACACCGGGTCAGTTGTGACGTTTGGAATCTCGGAGCCTTTGATCTTGTGTATGGATGGGCTCTGCCCACCGGGGCACAACCTCGGTACCTAAGCGCCCACGTTGTTGTGCCAGGTGCACAAAAAATTGTGTTTACTGTCGTTCAGAGAACTTCCAGCTTTTATTCAAAACTACTTACCTGCAGAATGGCCCTTATCTTGTCTTTCATTTGAGTTATACCATTGGGGTTGGTCTCTTCTCCCAAATAACTTGCGATAGGACGAGAGGAAATGACCTCAAGTTGCATCAGGGCAGGTTTAGGTTGGATATTAGGATGAAAGAGTGGTCAGGCACTGGACCAGGCTGCCCAGGGCAGTGGTGGAGTCACCATCCCTGGAGGTGCTCAAAGAACGTGTAGACGTGGCACTGCAGGACATGGTTTAGTGGCCATGGTGGTGTTGGGTTGATGGTTGGACTTGATGATCTTGGAGGTCTTTTCCAACCTTAACATTCTATCGTATGATGATTTTACGTTTCTCTTCATTCTCACCTCATCTTTTTTTTTTTTGTTTAAAAATTAGTAGTTCTTCAAGTTAGGATGAACCTGGGTATGAAACTGTGCTAACAAGGAGATGAGTCCGACTGAATTGGGATTTGAATCCTCCTCATCAGTCTTTTAAAATATTCAGTACCGAGAAAAAAACCTCAAAAAACCCCTCAGTGCTTGACATTTATGGACGTATAAAATATTTACAGAATGTATATTTATAGGGCTTGTCACTTTTATATAGCTATGCATACGTATTTGCAGTCTAAATCATAAAAATCACGGAATGGTTTGGGTTGGAAGGGACCTTCAAGATCATCCAGTCCAACCCCGCTGCGAGGAGCAAGGACATCTCCAACCACATCAGGTTGCTCAGAGCCCCGGCCAACCTGGCCTTGGATGTTTCCAGGGATGGGGCATTATAGTAGGACTCTAGTGTAAAAAAAGATGATTTTTTATTTTTTATTATTTTTTTTTTCACACTGAGGGTGGTGGAACAGTGGCCCAGGTTGCCCAGAGAGGCGGTGGATGCCCCATCCCTGGAAACATTCCAGGCCAGGTTGGATGGGGCTCTGAGCAACCTGATCTGGTTGGAGATGTCCCTGCTCCTCGCAGGGGGGTTGGACTGGATGGGCTTTGAAGGTCCCTTCCCACCCAAACCATTCCATGATTCTGTGATTCTATGATTTTATTACCCCTATACTCACTTTGTGAGAATTATATTTATATTTTTTGCTACGCGTAAATCTTTCATGTCTTCTAAACTGACTTTTTAATTCTTTAATTTAGGAAAAAAAAAAGGTCAACATCAGCTGTTTAAGTGTATTTTCCAGAATAAACGCTTTCCCTAGTATTGAATTATTAATCGGCTCGGGGTTCAAGAGAATAATTTGAATTACAGATACGCTTTCTATTTATATCCGATGTTTTTTAAACTCGTTGAAATGATTTCCTTGCTAAGCCTTAATTTGTATCACTCAGAGCTCTTTTCATTTTCTTTTTTCCCCCCGTCTTTTTGCAGTCCCGCCGTGGTTTTTAATTCGCCCTTCCAATCTTTACGCCTACGAGAGGATGGACATCGAGTTTGAATGCGCCGTGTCTGGTAAGCCCGCGCCTACGGTGGAGTGGATCAAGAACGGAGAAGTGGTCATTCCGAGCGACTATTTTCAGATCGTGGTAATTATCCGGCTTTTTTTCTTATTAGAATTATTTCTTTTTTTTAATCAAGTTGTGAAATGTGTTCTGGTGTTTGATCCGATCATCGAGATAGGACAAGGGGTGGTGGTTTCAAAATGGAGGGAGGTAGATTCAGATTGGATATTAGGAATTTTTTTTTATCCTGAGGGTGGTGGAACGCTGGCCCAGGTTGCCCAGAGAGGTGGTGGATGCCCCATCCCTGGAAACATTCCAGGCCAGGTTGGCCGTAGCTCTGAGCAGCCTGATCTGGTTGGAAATGTCCCTGATCCTGGCAGGGGGGCTTGGACTGGATGACCTCTGAAGGTCCTTTCCAACCCAAACCATCCCGTGATTCTATATTGGTCTTCCCCAAGGAGATGGAGGACAAATAAGCCACGTTGCCTTGAGATGCTGGGTCAAGTACGTTGACGTTGTCTCCCGGTTTCCGTGCGATTTGAACGTGATCTTTTCGCGGAGAAATAACAATGTCACGATCGCGTTGGAAACCATCCCTGAAAACGTCAACCGCTGCGACGATGTCCATAGGTCACCTTGTTGAGAGCCGTGGCTTGACGCAGTGCTTCCTAATTTATTATCTTGTAATAAATAATATTGATTAGGATCATGTCTTTTAATTACCTTTCATACAGGATAGACTTAGTCTGCCACATACAACAACAAATTCAATCTTTTTTTTTTTACTTTTTTATTTTTTTTGTTTACATCATTGCGTAGTGGAAAACAGGCAGAAGGTGTCCAAAGAAAAGACAACTCTGTTGGCGTTGTGGTTGTGTGGTGGAGGTGGTGGGACAGATTTTCATTAAATAGTGAACGGGCGGTAGATTTCAGCCAGAGCGTGCCCCTCGCTTGAGATATTTTACCCAACGTAATTGGTTTCTGCTTGCGCTAACAGAAGATCAAAGTTAAATCTGTTTCGAATGAAGTAGGCGGAGCGTGACCTTTTCTTGAGGAGCTCCAGGCCCCGAGCCGTGAGGAGGGTTTGACCTTCAGAACGGCGTTTGTTCAAAGACGCTGGGTCGAAAGTTCTCTTAAACCTTCTCTGCCGAGACAAAATTCAGGGCACGGCTCGAGCGATGGCTGTAATTTGGAGCTTAAGTCTTGAGAAGGGTGGTGGATGTGCAAGGACGCGAATTCAGCCTTGGGCCAGAGGCACATCAAACAAAACGCGAAGACCACAAAGTGTCAAGAGATTCCCCGTGAAAGGCCTCGTGGTCACAGACCTCTAAGGACCAGGCCTGTTTGAGCTGGGATTACATCCGTAGTACCTTGTTTCATGGAACAGCGGTTTTGGAAAGGTTTTATAATCCGCGTTGACTTTGGATGGTGTTTTTCTAATTAATTCTCTCTGCTCCATTTTTTTTTTTGCCGTCTCTCTAGGGTGGCAGCAACTTACGGATCCTGGGCTTGGTAAAGTCAGATGAAGGTTTTTATCAGTGCGTAGCCGAAAATGAAGCTGGAAACGCACAGGCCAGCGCGCAGCTAATCATCCCAGAGCCCGGTAAGACGCGAAGGACGTACGGAATTGCGGATGTAATTAATGCTATTAACATAAAAATCCCAAACGAGCAGCTCCGATTCTTTACTCCCTCTTACTTATCCAGCTGGTTGGCTGTCGTTAAAAGGATGGTCCAGGCTATCGGCTAATTTGAGGGATTTTGTTCACTGGGGCAATTACAAATGTTGGCCTCGTCCTAGAAATTACTCTGGAGACCAACTAAACCTGCGTGAAAAGCCAACGGCGACGTCTTACTGTCCGTTGGAGAACTCTACCCTACTGGAAGAAGAGGTGATCATGTGGAATGACGTAGTAGAGAATGATATCGTACGTGGTTCTGCGTTAAGTTGTTGCAGAACATTCGTCTCGGGGAGAGGGAGAGAGAGAAGAAAAAAATAAGGGGAAAACCAGTTTATCGGTGGGATATCCACCGCAGCCAGCCGTTGAGATCAGAAGGTTTGTGTCTACGTGCCGGAAGGATGAGTATTTTTTTGCGGTTGTTGCTTTGAAATGAATAGGAGTTTGGTTTTATGGACCCCACTTTGCGGCGGCGTAAATGTTTACGGCTTGGTGGGGTTTTAAGTACCAGAAAAGATGTCTTCATCTGAAGCTAGGTGGTATGGAAAGCTTGGGTGAAAGCCTTTCAAAGTTTGTGGGTTGTAAATGATTCATGAGCTGCGCTGGGCTGCGGGTTACGCTTGCGACTTCTCGTGGGTGATGGCTGTAAACTGGAAAGAAAAGAACGCGCTGAAGCGTTGTTCGCTTTCCGATTTGGACTGGGAAGAGCAGAATCTCGGTAGCCCACCAGGACTCAGTCGAGCAACTTCTAGCAGCTTCTTCCAGAAGCTACCGCCGCAGCCCCCCCTTCGCTAAATGAAACCAGAACGCTCCCAAACGAACGGCTGAACGTGGATTTTGCACATCTTTGAAGCTCACCTCCCTCTTATTCCTTCTCCCTTGTGTCTCTTTCTTTTCTCTCCGTGCTTGAAAGCAACTCCAGTAGCAACTGGGGAGTTGTCAGAGATCTCCCAGCCCCTCTCTCCTCCTCCCCTGGATGCTCATGCTGCAGATACTTTGCAGCCATGAAGTTATGCAGCTTGGTGGGAGGTCAGTGGAGAAGTGGAATGTCCGTAGAGTCACGTAGGCGTGGTGGTGTTAGGTTGATGGTTGGACTTGATGATCTTGGAGGTCTTCTCCAACCTTAAAGATTCTGTGATTATTATCCTCTTCCTGCTAGCGTGACCCTTCAGCCTGGACTCCCTCCTCGCCCCTGCTCCGTGGGGTTAATTAACTGGGATTGGTGGTTGGGTGTTGGGATTGAGAGGCAGGTGTTGAGTTGAATTTCCACTTTCCTCCGTGCCTTCCACCCAGATCTTGCCAGAGGAGCATTTCCCTCTGTGCAGTCACCAGAGGTGAGGTTATCTACCCTTAGGGACGAACGTGAAAATGAGAAGGCACTTAGAAACTAGATTTCACTGCCAGAAAAAAAAAAAACAAAAAACAAACCATCTACGTGAGATTGAGGAAGGCCAACTGGGATCATCATCCTCCTCAGATCTCACGGTTGGGAGATGCGCAGTTGTTTTGCCTTTTGGTTTTTTTTTGGTTTGGTTTTCTTTCTGCTTACTTTTAAGCGAAATCTCCCGTTTAGTTCACGCGCGTGGACATCTGAAGGACCAGGCCATCTCCTGGGGTTTAATTTGGTTCTGGGGTCATCCCAGGGGAAACTGGGTGACTCGTTGCTGCTCCCGGTAGTCATTGCCTGTGAAATGCTGTCGGTAAATTTTACCCTCTGCGTTGGTGTTTATCGTGTTTGGCATCGGATTAAAATTTAAAAAAGGAGAAAATGAAAGGAAAACACGAAAGAGCTACGAGACACCATCGTGAGCCGTCTCAATTTTCCTTTTGAAGCGACGGATTACGTTTTTTCCGGCTGTTTAATCAGCTCTTCAAACAATACCACTCCAATTCTTCTGAGATGAAGGGTGGGCAGATGGTGGAGAAGCCGGCGAGAAGAAGAATGCGACCTCTTCTACTTTGATTTCATTGGGCGGTGCTTGGCACGGACGAGTAGGTGGGATCTGCTCAACGACGACCCAACAGAACCCGGCGCCTTGCCGTCGACGTGTTTTTCTAAGAGCCTGGTGAAATTTTTATATCATCGTTAATATCTATCATCCCTTTTTGGAGCCGTTGATGTGGAAGGAAGATAAACGAGACACGTCGAAGGTTTATCTGAGCTTTCTTTTTCTGAAAACCAGGATCAAATAAACCTTTTATTAAACTAATAATGATTTTACCCCGACAGTAATTTCTACTCCCAACTTACAACAGGGTGAAACAGTCACTATTATTTTTTTTTGGCGATTCGTAAGACTACAATTATTTTTTACTTTGATTTATTGCAAATAATTTGGACCGGGCAGCGGGATAAATACGTTGTGCGTGTTCTGTTGGGGGATTTTGGAAGTTTTTTTTCAGGTAGAAGCGTATAAGTCGTCTACTCCTACTACCGTCGTAAGTCTGATTGCTCCTGCTACCGTCGTCGTTACGCGGACACGTAGATTCCCATCCACTGTTGACCGCTCTTAACTGTAGGACCTGAAGCGGCAGCGCGTAAATTGACATTAAAAGGAGAATAAACGAGCCCAGATTGAGACCACATCTCCTCCTTTTAAAGGCTGCGATGCTCAATTGGAATTCGCCAACGGCGGAATGAGAAGTGAAAGCCAAATGGGCCGCGAGCTCGCGTAGGTAATCGCTTCCGCTTTTAGTTTTCCGGATGCGGCTGTAGGACGCTCGGAACTCTTTCGATGTGTGTTGCTCAGGCTGTAAAAAGGCAACGAGCTCCCTGAGAAAGAGAAAATTTCTCTTCTTTTCCACGGAGATGGTGACTGGAGAGGCATCGTACTTCTGGAGCAGAGTAAAATAAGTGACGGTGGATGGTCTGCAAGACATGCGTTAGTCAATAAATCAAAGTACGTTGGTGGATTACGGCACGCTTGGGAGGGAAAAAGACGCTTGGGATTGTTTCTTCTCCTTTTTCCTTTCTTTCCCATGAACGACTTTAACGTTAGGAGGAGATTACTCACCGGTTTATGACACAAGCGAGAAACGCAGCTTTAAATGCGTCGCATTTCTTTGAAAACCAAACCAATAAATGAACGAGATTTCAGGTCTCGTCGTCTCCACCTCATACATTCCGGGTTTTTGAGGCCACTCTGCTGCTTGGCTTCCTCCATTTCCACCCCCTAACTCTGTGATGGCCCCTGTGGACTTTATACCATCCATGGGAAGGCGCGATCGTGTTCAGCAGGTGCGAGGAATAAAGGCTACGAGTCGCTCAACGCCCCGTCCAACCTGGCCTTGAACACTTCCAGGGACGGGGCATGGCATTCTGGGCAACCACTTCCAGTGCCTCACCAGCCTCCCGGGGAAGAATTTCTTCCTTACATCCAATCTAAATCTCCACTCTTCCAGTTCAAAGCCATCACGCCTTGTCCTATCACTCCAGACCCTTGTCAAAAGGCCATCTCCAGCTTTCTTGCAGGCCCCAGTTAGGTACTGGAAGGGTCTTCCAATGTCTCCCCAGCGATTTGGTAAGCAGAGCAATGACGAAAAAGATTTCTTACGCAGCATAACTAACCCATACTTGAAGAAGGCATTGCACGTCCATCCACCGATCATCTCCAGATGTTTGAGGAAGCCCGAAGATGGATGCGGCAGGGAATCAAGGAAGGGATCTTTGCAAAGACTTAAATTGGGAAACCTGGTCCGAAATGAAACCCCATGATTTCCGGGATTGCGAAAAAGAAGGTGTTGAGTTTTTTATTTAAACGATTGGTGAAACAGTGGAAGAGCAGCGATGAGGAACGCTCTGGATTGGACATTTAAAAAAGAGGTTTGGTGGATGTATCTTTGCGTTGATAATCCTGATCCTGCCTTCGCCGAGGAACCTGGGAATGCGCCGTCTTTTCAATCGGCTCTTCGTGCCCTGAATTAGAAATAGTGAATTTGACAGAGCTGCTTTGCGTTGAGTAGGCAGAGACAGAGCAGAAGAAAGAAATGAGAGACGATTTCAAGATCCCGCTCATAAATTTCAGAGCAGAATAATTTTTTTTTAATTTTTTTTTTTTTTTTTCCCCCTCTAAGGCAGGGAATGGTAGTTCTTCTGGGACATGGAAATATATTTATTTTCTGAAGGCTTATTTAGTCACGTGGTGCAAGTTATACTGAAATGAAAGACATGGTGTGAAGTTCTAAGTTGACCGTAGGGTTGCAAGGTGTAACCTTCCATGGCGCGCAACCCCAAGATGACGTGCGATGTGGCCCGGACGTGATAATTTATTCCCAAACGTTGAGGTGTTTCAGGGATGGGGAGAGGAATAACCTTCTGAACCACGGTGGCGGACCTTCTTGCGTCGAAACGAGAGATTTAACGCCGCCTTTTGGCATGCGTAACCGGTAGGCCGCTCACGTTTATTGCGCCGCCGAAGCGGTAATAATCGTGATAATAGTCAGAATAAATTTTGTTTGTATGCTTTTTATGGTGGTCGTTGCCATAATATTATGACACCTTTCTGGGAATTTATGACAGATGTATGCAAAATCAGCAGAATATTTTTCTAGTTTTTAAAAAAAATTGGTCTATAAAGGCCGTCCTAAGAAAAGCAGAGGTGCTTAGACGCACGGCAAGGGATTATTTTGGAAGATTTTTGGGATTTCCATCTTTGCACATCTTCAAGAACGATTTAGGTGAACGTCTGCTCAGAATAATAGGGATTAAAAATATCCCTGGCGTGGGATGTAGGAAAGGATTAGTTGGGTTCTGGAGATCGTGTCTGGGTCTGCTTTCCGTTATCTAGCGAACGTTGCTGGAAACTTGGGACCGTAGTAGATTCTGGAAAGATGCGTTTAGAGATGCTTGATCTCATCGTGAAATACCGATATAAAAATGGGTGGCTTTGTCCTGGAAGATTGGTTTTTAAACCTGGGAGATGGGTTTCTGCACTAACGCGTTTTCCTGTGAAGGTCAGGACATGAGCTTCTGTCCTGGAGCAACTCTGTTTTCTCCTGGTTGAGTTCAACCCCAAAGTTTGGACGGTGAGGGAGAAATTAAGGAAGAGGGAGGCCCTGGTCTGGGAGAACTGGAACAGGTTGCCCAGAGAGGCGGTGGATGCCCCATCTCTGGAAACGTTCAAGGCCAGGTTGGATGAGACTCTGAGCAACCTGATGTGGTTGGAGATGTCCCTGCTCCTTGCAGGGGGGTTGGACTGGATGTCCTTTGAAGGTCCCTTCCCACCCAAATCATCCTGTGATTCTATGTGAGAGTGTGATGAGTCCAGATGATGTCTCCTGGTCTGAAGTATAGAATCATTAGGGTTGGAAGGGACCTTTGAAGGTCATCTGGTCCAAAGTAGGATGTCTCTTCTCTTGCTGATGGATGTGTTCCTATGAAACATCAGGTATTTTGGGGTGAGGTGTTTCTCAGCTGCGCTGGAGCCACGTTGCTGTGACTGAAAGACCTGAGTAAGGTGAACAGGATGAGTTAGGAAGGCTCTGTAGTCTACTTGTTGGTAGTCTCACTGAAGAGGCCCACGATGAGTAATTTTACTCAAATTAGCATCCAAATTAGCTCCAACAGGAAAGAGAAGAGTGCAGACCAAAATTAATGGGCCTGTCAAGAGTAGGAGGGACATGTTTGTAGCTCTTAGAAGTCTGAGATAGGAAGCGGTTGGACGTTGGATGTTCCCTGTCCTGGTGTCTGCTGCGTGGCGTGGAGGACTTCACTGCTTTGGCCTTGGGATTTGGGTTGTGTCTTTCTTCAAGCACCACTAATGTACCCTTGGTGAGATGGGCGAACGCGACGGTGACCAGGGCAAGGAGCTCTGAGGGTTTGGGTGCAGCTCTGTACGACCACTGAGGAAAGTTCAGGTGGGCCCAGGAGCTTCTGGGAGAACCTGAAGCATTTGGGGAGCTCTCCTGCCTTTGGCAGTCAACAGCAGATGAGTGCGGGACTGGAAGATTGAAATTTTAGAAGCCATTTTTGAAGTCAACTTGGTCATCTAAGGTGTCAAGTAGACACCTAAGAACATTTGTGCTTTCTGAGTGATTTACAAACACGTTTGTGCTTTCTTCAAGAAACAAAAAAATAAAATTAAAGAGTGATCCAAGTGCAAAGGTTCTGGAAAGACGTGATAGAATTTTCCAGCAAATAACTGAAACCTACCACAGAGAAAGAGCTGTTGTCTGTGCTCTTAACGGGAACACAACTATGTATTAAAATAATTTTAGGATAATTAAAAAAAAAAGACGGAGATGGGTAATAATCAGTAAATTCTGTAAATAATTTAAAATCCAGCCTTACCGTGATTTTTTTTTTTTTTTTTTGGTCTTTGATAAAGGATACATATTGATAGATAATAATCGGGGGAAACCGGGATACAATTAGGCTTTAAGTGGCACTAATTAAAATATCGCTTGCTCTATATTGACTTTACATGGTAATGTCAGGCTAATCACAAGATAGAATGAATAACTGCGCAATTAGTTCCAAGGCTTTGAGATCTGTTGGAATGGAATTTGTCAGAATGGCAATTGAAATGACGACGTTCTAAATATGCAAAGCGATGCGCTTCGTAGTCCTGTCTGAGTTTGGTGCAGACAACGGAGTGTAATTAGCCTAATGACTTCGTGTAGGAGCTTTTACGATGAATAATTTATTGGGTTCGTTGGTTTTTTGTTGGGTTTTTTTTGGTTTTTTAAGGCTTGAAGAGGAGATTTTGGGTTTCGCAAGTATTGTGTGAATATGTAGGCTCGCGTACCAGAAAGTTTCGTTTTTTGTGTAGGAATCTGAGTGCAGAGAAAACGCATTTTCATGAACGACTCATCCAAGTGTTGCCCATTCGGGTTTGACCCAACCTCAACCATTTCATGTTTCCACGAGAGCAGCACGACTACGCAGTGAAGTAACACTGTGGAAAAATCCATAAAAGGTGCTGAATCATGGAATCATAGAGTGGTTTGGGTTGGAAGGGACCTTCAAAGTCCACCCAGTCCAACCCCCCTGCAAGGAGCAGGGACATCTCCAACCAGATCAGGTTGCTCAGAGCCTCACCCAGCCTGGTCTGGAATGTTTCCAGGGATGGGGCGTCCACCACCTCTCTGGGCAACCTGGGCCAGTGTTCCACCACCCTCAGCGTAAAAAATGTCTTCCTAATATCTAATCTAAACCTACCTCTCTCTATATTGAGTCAAATTCTGAAGAAGCCGGAATCCGAGGTGAGGTCAACCAAGTCTTGGCGTTTGGGCGGTGGGTACCACCCGGGTCTAGCATTTGCATTTCTTTCTTTTAAAGATTTAAAATGAATTAAGAGTTTTAAAGACATCTTAGGTACGTTAATACGTTCAATTTAAGTAATAAACAGAGTGTAGGTGGCAGTTGGCCTTGCAAATGTGGGGGGGGAAAAAAAAATAAAATAAAATTGAGGGATGCTACGGACTGCAGCTCCTGGAAGGACGCCTACTGTGACTCCACCAGCACTGGTGGAGGAGGATTTACGGCCAGGAGAGGTGGTGGCACACGTTTTGGAGAAGCCATGGTTATTCTTGAGCGTACGTGTAGGCTCTGAGGTGGGCCTAGATCCTTCTGCCCTTGTTTTCAGGGAAGCGTCTGTGGCCCGAGTAAGCCGTAATGGGGCTTTACTGGTCTTTGCAGTCTGCATGGGCCTACGCTGTCTTCCCTTAAAACACCTCTAAGGAAGGAACTGGGGGAAAAATATGGAGAAAAGCCTTAGAGTGGAAAGACTGGTGCCTAAATGTCTACTCTGACCCTGGAGTGACACAGGTTTTGCCACAAACCTCCCAGTAACTCACTGGGATGCCTGCTGAGCAAATGGATCTTAAAAATGAATCGAATGACCTTAAAATAACTACGTTGGGAAGCAAGAGGTGTGTTCATACTTTCTGTAGCTGGGTGCTGGCTAGGAATTTAAGTTAATTAAGAGTTGCTCACCTCCGTACAGCTCGTGTCCTTCCAGCCTTCTTCATTTGGCCCTGTATGGGTTTGTGGGAAACCAGCAAATTGTTCTCCGGGCATATTTGTCAGTGCTCCTGTTGTGGTTTTGTTTGGTGAGGGGGGGCTACGGTGGCAGCTTCTGTAGGAAACTGCTGGAAGTTGTTTCCCCTTTGTTCTGTGGGCTCAGCCGGGCCTAGGGTGGACCTGCTGCTGGCCAGGGCCGAGCCGATTGGTAGCAGAATGTTCCCTGATAACGCCTCTGCGATAACGTATTTAAGAAGGGGAAAACAGGAAAAAAAAAAAGAGAGAAGAGAAGATGTGAAGAAGCTGAGCTGGGGCAGAGGGAGGGAGGCGTGGGCCTTGTGGGCCTTGCAGGCCTCACCTGCTGGCCTCCTGCCGGGCGGCGACTGGGCCCAACTCGGCCCGGCCCGGCTGCAAGAAGTGGAGAGGAGGTGAGATGTGAAGAGACCCTGAGAGGCATCTGCCTGAGCCAGTTGTGAAGAACTTTTCTTGTGAGGAACGGCTGCAGACGCCAAGGTCAGTGCAGAAGGAGGGGGAGGAGTAATGCGGCTCCTGGCCAAGATTCCCCTGCAGCCCGTGGTGCAGCCCATGGTGGAGCAGGCTGTCCCCCTGTTTTGCCCGTGACGGTAACTTTAAGGATCTCTCCCAGTCCTTATCTCAATCCTCGAGCCTTTTTTTTATATCATCTCCCCCTGTTCTCTCAGAGGGTGTTGGGGGTGAGAGAGTGACTGCGTAGTCTGGTCCCGATCAGGGCTGAACTACAACAGCTCCCTGAGGGGAAAGATTTTAGGGAAAGTAACCCCCAAATGTGTAGACTTTGACGTGGGTCTGTTTAGGAAACGACTAGATATTAATTAATTTGGCTTTTATTCGTACTTAGGGCCGATGGGTACGGGGTTGAGATATGGAGCACGTGCCTGAGATACAAAAATATCCCTCCGAAGGCTGGAATATATTGATTTTATTAACTCTCAGAGCTCAAAGATGGCAGGCTCTGCCGTCCGGGCCTGCTCTCCTACGTGCAAAAAGTCATTTTTCAGTGTTGCGGGAGGGAATGAAAAAAAAGAGGAAGGGCCAAACTTTGGCTTTTTGCCACCTGGAATGAAATCCATTTAATTCACCCCGACTCTCCTCGTTATAGCGTTAAATATAGACTAAATAGTTTAATATGGATTTACGTAACGAGCTCACAAATTGATTTTTTTTGTAGCAGAAGGCTTGTGTAGAGTTTAGGGAGCAGACAGTCTCTCGTGATGATCAAAGCGGTGCTCCGGCCTTCTGACACCTCCGAGCGCGGGTTTGGGTGTGGAGATGATGGATTTTTATTTTTATTTTTATTTTTTTTTTCTTTCTTTTGGTTGTGGTGTTGATTCAGAGCTGTTAGGGCTTTTTCTGTTTGCATGTTTGTTTACGTCTGTGGGATCAGAGGGTAATAAGGAGGAAAAAAATTAAAATAAATCACAAAAAAAAAAGAAAAAAGCAGCATTGTGCAAGCTCCTAAGGGACGAAGCAGGCACATTTCTTCTAGGAATGCAAATATCTTATCTGAGTGACAGATAAAAAAAAAAAAAATCAGGTTTTTCATATTCTCCCCCTTCCTCCCCTCCGTCTCTTCCTTCTCTCCCGTTTCCCTCCCCCCACACCGTTTAGGAATAATTTCCTACCCCTTGTTTCAACGTTAATTATTTAGCTCGAGTGATTTGCTAATGAAATTTCGGGGAAGTTGAGAAGATGAATCCCGGAGAACGATGCGTCTTTCATCCACCCCTTCCCCCCCCACCAGCCACCAGGCCCGGCTGGCTCGGTGGCCTCGGTGAGATGTAATTGTAATTGGTGTCTGGGTTGGGATGACGGTGTCAGCCTATCATTTCGGGGGTTTAGAGCTGTGCGTCGTCGGCTCGCCGGATTTGTAATTATAATGCGCTTCCCTCCTATTGATATTCAGCGGCGTTCTCGCCTTGCTCTTCCTTGCCCTGGGAGCGGAAGATTGAGGTGGGGAGGGGTGGCTTGAAAGCAGAGAGACGTTATTTGTTGGGAAAACACCCCTGATTCTTGGAGAAAGAGAAAGTCAAGGTGAGCAACCATCAGAAGTGACCGTTTACTGGCCTACGGCACGTACTCTGAAATTGGTCCTGGCCAAAATGAAACGTGCTGGCCCCTCCAGCAGGAAAAAGCAGAGTTTTCCTCGCGTGGGTGGCCAGAACGGCCGTATCCATGCTGCAAACCAGTGCTGTGCCCCAGTCAGGCTGCTGGGAGGAGGATTTCTTATGATGGCCTCTTAAAATGATTATTTAATGGTCCCGTTTTTCTCAAACGCGTCTGCTTTCGATTAGAGTTGCAGGACCCCAACTAGGGATTTGCAGAAGTCAACAACTCGGTATCACGGGAGCGGAGATGGGGATCAATTTCCGTATCTGCTGTAATTTTCCTCACCACGGCAGCAGTTAATTTTGAGAAGGTCCCGGGGTTTGATTAGGTAGAAGTCATCCCGCTGGCCTCGTCAAGCTGGGGCCAGGACAGGGTTGGCCTGTGTGTGATTTCAGGCACTTGCTAACGCTTAATTTTTGCGTTTGGGATAATTATCCCTTCATCCTGTGTAATATTTTTTCTCCTTTCGATGTCATCCCATCATCTTTATTCGCTTTGAAGGATTTCTCTCGCTCGCGGGCCTACTTTCTGCAGATTCTTTAATGTAATTCCCCTAGAATCGCATCTGCGGGCCATCGCGTGGAGCGTACGCCAACGCCGTCTTCTACCTAATGGGATTTGAAGCTGTAATCCCCTGAGAGCGTCCTAATCCTGCTGCGGGTTTTTGGGTGGAAGGTGTCTCCAGATGATTTCATTTCGTATTTGCGCAGCTCCTGTCTGCAGAAAGAAACATTAGTCAGAGCAAAGGCTAGGTTCAAGAAATTCCCATGTTTCTCCACTGAGTTTCTTGAAGTCCTGCTGAAGAGTTGTTCAGATTTGGGAACGTAGCTCGCGGAATGGACGCAGGACGTGGTGTCCTTACTGAAGGGCAGTGAGCATCAACGTGGGCTGCTGTGATATTTCCCCTGCTTGACCCAGGCCCCTCGTCTGCTCTGGCCACCCCAAAGGCTCCTTTGTTGACCTGTTGTGTCCCTCCCATTGTGAAGGAACTCTTTGCTCCATACCAGACCTGAGCAGCTCATGGCTGAAGAACGCTGGATAAACTTTTGTACTGTCAGCTGTTCTGGGTGCTAATGTCTCACGTACGTAGACTTTAGCTTGCCCACGTTGACCTTTGGTGGCCATATTCCTGATTTACCTCAGCTGCCTCGGAGTGAATCCACCTCCTCGCTGGACTGGAGCCATGGTTAAGGGCTAGGCCTCGGCCTGCTTCTAAGGAATTCAGACTTTTAAGGGCTAGGCCTCGGCCTGCTTCTAAGGAATTCAGACTTTTAAGGGCTAGGCCTCGGCCTGCTTCTAAGGAATTTAGACTTTTAAGAGCTAGGCCTTGGCCTGCTTCTAAGGAATTCAGACTTTTAAGGGCTAGGCCTCGGCCTGCTTCTAAGGAATTCAGACTTCTAAGGGCTAGGCCTCGGCCTGCTTCTAAGGAATTCAGACTTTTAAGAGCCTTATATTTATTTTTGGTTTTAAAACAGGATTAAGGGAAGCTTAGACATTCCTTGTTTACCTTTTTGTTTTTTCTTCAGGGTTCGTGGTGGATTTTTTTCCCCCGTTATTTGTAATTTAGTGTGTGTTGGGTTTCTGAGCTGTTCAGAGATATGAACAATTTAATTACAGAAACAGTTGGCAGGATTTTTCCCTGCCAAAACTTAATATCTGTCCTTCAGGTAGCAACAGCTGCTCACAGTCGTTGTCAGTTAAAACATCTTCAGTTGAATGAAGCAAAATTTTGCTAATCCAGTGGTGTAGCAGAACGGAGAGGAATTTTGAAGCATCTGTCACAGCTGTTAACCCTGGGAAGAAACAGGAACTGGGTAATCAGGTGAGGATGGGCGTCTTTTTGTAATTATTACAAGAAATAAGACAAATAACGACATGGTTTGTGCAGGTGGGGCGCGGAAATCCTGACCCCGCGTCGCCTGTGCTGGTGATGAGGCTCCATTTTCTCTTTTGTGGGCCAAAATATTATCTGTCACGCTAAGGTGAAGGCAGATGGAACCTGCTGGATTTAATGGCTTAATTAGACTGATGATTAATTCTAGAGATTCCCTTCTGCGGCCGTGATTTGCCCTCAGTAGTGTTGTGTTCAACAGGTCTCCAACCCTGGAAGGGTTCAAGGCCAGGTTGGACGGGGCTTTGAGAGACCTGGTCTGGTGGAAGATGTCCCTGCTTCTTGCAGAGGGGTTGAAACTGGAGGGGGGTTGAAACTGGAGGATCTTGAAGGTCCCTTCCAACCCAAACCATTCCGTGATTCTGTGATCTCCCCTGGACACCAGATGCGTGCCATAGTTGCCGTTGGCCAGGCCGTGGGAATGAAGTCCGGTCTCCAGTTCCGAGCCGTTCGCTGAAGGGGCCAGAGAGACACGGGAGAAGAACTTTTCCATCGCTTCGTTGCCCTCATTTGCCCAGCCATCAGCCGACCGAAAGCGCCATATTTGCTACATTTCTGCGTAGCGTCCCCGTCGCTTTTCAAGATCCCTCTGCGCGCCGCCGCTTTTCCGCTGCCGCGTCCCCGGCAGCTCATACTCCGGGTCGAGGCCTCTTGAGCTTTCCGGCTTTGAACTTCTCTGCTTCATCACCCGAGATTATTAAAATATATTTAGTGGTCGGGGATTTAGAGCCTGACCTTCTATAATTATTGCCACCTATTTAATTTCTCCTTTCATCCGTGGCCGAGCCTGGTACAGCTGCTGTGGCACACAGCGTGAGCTGATTGGCATTCATGCTTGAGCGTCTTTTTTTTTTTTTTTTTTATTTTCTCCTTGGATGCAGGGAGCAGCCCGGGTAGCTCGGCAACTAAAGAGCTTCATCTATTAGGCGTGACAGATTTGTATTCAGCGGTAAACGCCTGACCTTGCTCCAACTCCCTCATCCATTCCCATCATCCCCTCCTAGATGAAAGATTCTGCTTAACTCCTGCTTCCTGTCTGTCGCCTTGGAAACGGGGATGAAGCGATGCAGCCGGAGAGAATAACTAAGAAGAAAATAGCTGTGGTGTAAGAAGAAAAATACGTCGCGTAGGAAGGAGCTTGCCTGAAAAAGAGGAGGACTTTGAAGGCAATCAAGCCTGAGGAACGTCGTCGTGATACCTGATGGTGGACCAGACTGGTCAATGGGTCCTCCTGGTGTGGGAAAATCATAGAATCATAGAATGGTTAGGGTTGGAAGGGACCTTCAAAGCCCATCCAGTCCAACCCCCCTGCAAGGAGCAGGGACATCTCCAACCACATCAGGTTGCTCAGAGCCCCGGCCAACCTGGCCTGGAATGTTTCCAGGGATGGGGCATCCACCACCTCTCTGGGCAACCTGTTCCTGTGTTCTACAACTCTCATCGTGAAAAAAATACGTTTGAACTTCACGTTTCCACGTGGGTAGAGCACTTGAGCGGTAAAACTTTTCATTAACGTGTGCGTTAACGACGGTCTGTGAGGTCTACAGAGGTTGGTGAGAATTTATTGACTTTCTACGCTGGTTGGCTCCAGCGTTGAGCCCGGTGTTTTCAACTCAACTGTTGCACTGGATTTCCTGTCCTGAAGAATCTCAGGTACTAGGTGGTACATCTGGGTAGGTTTGGGGTTTTTTTTCCCACCAGATTTGCTTTATCATGTGTTCTGTGTTTGCTGACCGGGATTGAGTGCTGGGATGAGGTCAGGAATCCCCACCAGTTGCTTCCATGTCAATCTGGAAAATGTGGATATAATATACAAACGCGTACGTGTACACAAACGCGCACAATTTCTTCAGAAATTGAATCGTTTGGTCCATTGTCTCAGTCAATGAGTTTTACAGAATGGTTTGGGTTGGAAGGGACCTTCAAAGGTCACCCAATCCAACCCCCCTACAAGGAACAGGGACGTCTCCAACCAGATCAGGTTGCTCAGAGCCCCGGCCAACCTGGCCTGGAATGTTTCCAGGGATGGGGCATCCACCACCTCTCTGGGCAACCTGGGCCAGTGCTCCACCACCCTCAGCCTAAAAGGTCTCCATGGAGCCTCCTCTTCTCCAGGCTGAACAGCCCCAACTCTCTCAGCCTGTCCTCACAGCAGAGCTGCTCCAGCCCTCTGATCATCTTCATGGCCTCCTCTGGACCTTCTCCAACTGATCCAAGTCCTTCTTGTTGGCTTTGAAACGGGTTTCTAAAGCAACGCGACGCAGTTATAGGAAATAGCACGTGTATTTTATTATTCCTGGAGTCTGCGCTGCCCTTGTTACGGTCGTGTTTGAGAAAGGAAGAGATTCAGAAATTTAATGCACTGAGTTTGAGAGGATGGAAGGACTGGGACATAGCGAAGGGCGCGAAAATCCTCTAGCAACAGGTTTGATACTGGGGAAAACGGCTGAACTGGTTTTTGTCACGTTAAAAAAAAAAAAAAAGAAGCAAGTGCCGTGCTTATCCCGCGTTGCAACGTTTGCTCCAGATTCTCGTGTTGAAATACGGAACCAAGACCTATCGTAGTCTCACTTTATCGTGCAGTGCGTTATTTCTGATTTATTTTTTAATTTTTTTTTCACAAAGAAGTCGTCCAAGTAAGGTTGAATGAGAAATATTGCGAAAGCGTAAGGAGAGAAAGGGTTAAAACGCGTGGAAAAAGCAGGAAAAATACGATTGTAGACTTGTTGGAAGAGGATGTTCACGATGAAACAGATAATGTATAATCAGGGAGGAAATATTTAAGATTCTTAATTCTGGGAAGCCAGATATTCAAGAGGAGCGTTTATTAATTAAGACGGATCATTTACAGCAGGACAAGAGGAGAAGTATGAGTAGGTTTGCGAAGAAGCAGGTTCTTCTGCTAACGTTGACGTGATCAACTTGAGAAGGGAAGGAGTACGTGCTGAGAAGGAAAAGAAAAGAGGAATTTTTGTAAAAAGAAACACTGGTTGGTCTCACATATCCCTAGCGTGAAGAAGCTGAAAGGAGAGGAGAAATAAAAATATCCCCAGTTGACTGGAACGAGTAAACCGACATAAGATTGTGTAAAGCTTTGAGCTCCTCCTATCTTCCACATCGGATTTGTGGAGGGAAGCTTAGAGGTGACCCGATCTCAGCTCTAGCGGGGAGCTGAGACCTTTCAACGCTTATTTTCAGGCTGAACCTTGGGTGAGAAAACCGAAGCTACCTAGAAATGAAAGCTGTGAACTGAAAATTGCTCTGCTGCTGCTAAAAAAATGGCAGGTGAGGAGCTTCTGAAATGATCAACCGCCGTGGTTCGTGGTAGCAAGAGGGACAGGAGGAAGAAAGGCGGTCTGACGCAAGTATCAGTTGATAATAAATTAAAAAATAAGAGAGATAATAGCTGCAGAGAGGGCCGTATGGAAAACGACGTCCTGAGAAGTCAACCTGATCTCCTTCCTCGTTGGGATTCTGCCTTGGATGGATGGAGAGCACCACGTAGGCTCTGGGGCGTGGAAGGCGCTCAACCGGAGCTGCCAGATGTCCTCCTTCAAAGCAAACGCCGTTCGCTCTCAGTACAGCGTGCGTTTAATGGGTTAAAAATCGTCGCCGGGTGGGTACGTCGGTGGTGGCATGGAGCAGAGGTGGTCGTTGGTCCTGGTGCTCCTCAGCGCCTAAGAGCGATGAGCTGAAAATAAATACGAGCTTCTCGTTGTTGGAGTTAAACGGGTTGGAGATGGACACGCAGAATGGCTTGGACAGTTGAGTGAACTAAGCCGATTCAAACAATATATTTTAATTATAGATAATTAAAAATTAATTTATATAGGAGGAAGAAAGTGGGCAATAACTTAAGAAATCTTGTAGAAAGCCATGGCCGTGGTCAAACGATGCGTTCAAACTGGAATCCCCGTGAGCGCTATGAAGAAGAGGGATGATGCATTAATTTGCGGAGGATTAACGAGCGGGAGGATGGAGCGGCCGTGATGCCTCCCTGTAGCACCCTGGAGAGAGGGGTCCGGGCTGGGTGTCATTCTCCGAGGTGGGGTTCGGTTGACGTTCTCCAAGAACCTTTCAGCTGAAGACGAGTCGTTCCAACGCGATACTGGGTGTGGAATCCGTGGTGAGCCCACTGTTACGTTCCGGCAGAGGTGCAACCTCGAGAGCTGCTCGTGGGAAATCCAAACTGTGTTTGGAAAGTGAGTTTGGCCCAGCAGAGAGGATCGATGTCCGTCTGGCAGGAGAGAGTACCAAAAAATGTTTTACCGAGTTGCTTTAAGCTGAAATATTTTCAATTAATGGGCAAAAATGAAATTAAGTTGAAGTGAAATGAATAAAAAATTGATTTTTTGGGGGAGAAAAATGAAATTTTTTAAAAATCAGATTTGTAGAGATTGCTGTTTTCGTCAGATCTACTTTCGGACATTAAAACTCGTTCAGCCAGGGTTTTGGAGAGGAGTGGTGTCACTGGTGGAGGGAAAGGTGGAGGATTTTTTTCCCAGAAGCTTTAGTGGGATGGCTGTAAGACGTGTTTTGCTCTTCTTGTGTTGCAACAAAATCCATTCTTTGAGTTGGTAGATTACACAGAGTGCATTCTGGGAGACCAACTGCGTGGAGGAACGCCATTTTGACGTTTAATGAAGTGCAGCGTACTCTCATCTGTACGATCATTATTTTTTTTTTAACGGGATCCTGAAGATGCCATTATGGACAACTCTTCCATTATGGAAATTTGAGGAGATAGAGGGAACGGAGTTGTAGTTGATGCTAACAGATGGGTGCTATTGAAACAAAAAAAGTTCTACTAAAGGTTTAATTTAAAGAAAAAAAAAAATAAAATCGAGATGCACAAGAACATTTGCAAGTCTGTTTGTAGGCAGCCGTTCCTTTGCAGACGCCGTGACACAAGGTCTTCGTAACCTTGTCGGAATTTGCTGGGGCAATCTCAGTAGGAAGAGGAAAACACTCTTCCGATACGTTAGTCACACCCCGGCTTTCCTTTGGCATCGGATACGCGTGAGTATTTTTCCAACCTTTTCTCTTTTGTCGAAACTATTGGGCTGTGTTCTGCTCTACACATGACTTGCTTTGATTATTTTTTTTTTATTATTTTTTTTTTAACCAAGAGCTTTGTGCATCTTTTTGCTGGAGCGAGGAAAGGCGGAAAGCCGTATCATCTGCCAAGCCGTTCCGCATCCGTCTGGGCTGGTGATATACGACGGATGTCGGATCCAAAAGCACGTTTGTTTGCTTTGGCTCTGCTTTCCAAGACCCTTGTGCCTCAGAATCAATATCGGTTAGCGTCAGGCTTGCCAACTCTTCCTTTCTTTGGGAATGAAATTAATTCTCTTCGATTTGGAGCGTGTAGGACAACAGCGTCCCCGTTGACCTACCGTTTGAACATATGCAATTATCCGAAGAGTGGAAACGGCTTTTAAAGCATTAGACATTCCTTTCACTGAAGACTTCACTCAGCTGTGGTCCTTCAACGCCAATGAAGATCTCCTTCCATGTCAAGATGCTTCGGTCATACCCGAAACACGTGGTTTTTATCCGCGATTTGTTGGGCATGGAGTTTGCGAAGTCTGGAGAAGTAGTATGTAGAATTTTTTTTTTTTTTTTTCTTGTGGTCTTACAAATTATCTTTACTTGGAATTTTTAATGCGCAATATGAAGCACACGGGTTGCAAGTTGACCCTTAAAAATCTGTTCATAACCCACCCCTCTTTCCAACTCCTCTTAATCTGATCTCCGTCTTGACTATCAGAACTATTCTCTTGCACCTTCGATATAAATTTATATGTTTCGATCGCCAACCTTGGAGCAATGGGTTTTTTTATTTTGTCTTTTCAGCTTAGCATGAAAGTCTTGAGTTTGGAAAATGGAATGCCTTTTTGCCGTAGATAGACTATTTTTCTCATCAATCTCCGCCGATTTCTATTCTAAAACTTTGGGTTTTTGCCGTCACACCAGACTTGGGAGAGTTATTCTGGTGTGACACTGAGGGTGGTGGAGCACTGGCCCAGGTTGCCCAGAGAGGTGGTGGATGCCCCATCCCTGGAAATGTTCCAGGCCAGGTTGGACGGGGCTCTGAGCAACCTGATCTGGTTGGAGATGTCCCTGCTCCTGGCAGGGGGGTTGGACTGGGTGGACTTTGAAGGTTCCTTTCCAATCCAAACCATTCCATGATTCTGTGACCACTGTTGGAATGTAGTCTTTGGTGTAGTCTTGAGAGTTTTGCCAGAAATCATTTAAAACTATTTAAAGTTTTGCATTGGCTAAGCCTTATCTTTCTTCTTTTTTTTTTTTCTTTTTTTTTTTTT
>JAAGAY010144448.1:0-29727 GCA_011801015.1 Ardeotis arabs | reverse complement strand
TATTTTTTTTGGTTTTTTTTTGTTTGATTCTTTTTTTTTTTTTTTTTTTTTTTTTTTTTTTTTTTACTTTATTTCAACATAGGAATTGGAAATGATACCAAATAACTCACTTTTCATTTAGGGAGCTGTTGTAGTTCAGCCTCAGTCGCTCAGAAATTCTTGCTTTTCCTTGCCTTTGTCTGCAAAACCCAGAGTGGCTGCAACAGAGGATCCATCCAGCCACTTACCAAACATCACTCGAGTCTCCCTGTTTGCTCAGAACATTTTTTTTCCTGCCTGCACCGGTTTATTTTTGTCACCGCATCGTTCTTGCCGCGTCCGTATATTGTCTAAGATGGCCGTCAAAGCTCCGTGTGGGCGTACAAGAGGTACGTTAAGTCGGGGCGTGTGCCCGTTGCTCGTTCCGCTCACTGACGCCGCGCTTCTGCAGTTCTTATCTCTTCATTTCCCAGAAGCGACCACAAAAACTACAACTCCCTTTACCTGTACCTGTTTCTGCGTTCCCTACTGAGAATTAATCGACAGTAGGCAATTAAACGAAGGCCTATTAATCCAACGTAATGCAATTATGAGAAGCTTTCTCTCTTTAGCTGCTTCCTAATAAATTATTAAAGGAAACGTGGCTTAGTGTTGTGTTGCGAAGGTCTCTGCTGTTGGCCGCTTTCTTGGGAGGCGGTCCTCCTCTGACATCGGAGCGGGGCTCAGTTTTACTGCTTGATAGTTTTCAGCTTGTCTTTCACCGGCGCACCGTGAAGGTGACTCTCAGGTGGTGTTTGTTGGTGATGCGTACGACAAGATCTACCTACGACGTAAAATCCTCTTCTGATCTCATTTTGACAGATCTCTCTGCAAGACGTAGCTGGCTGGTGGTATCTCCCCAAGGTGCCTGCGCGGACGCAGGTCTTTGCCCGGGTTAACGCAACCTTCTCAGCTAGTTGAGTAAGCAGAAGTGGATACTGTAGTAGTAGAGCGATAGCACGTTGAGTACGTTGAGGGTTTCTACGCAACGCTGTGAAGGATAAACGTCCTTAAGTGGTTGTGGGGTTAGGCCCTTTGCGGAGTGGTGGTAGGATTTCTGTGAACCAGGCCGTACGTAGAACACTGGCCCAGGTTGCCCAGAGAGGTGGTGGATGCCCCATCCCTGGAAACATTCCAGGCCGGGTTGGCCGGGGCTCCGAGCAACCTGATCTGGTTGGAGATGTCCCTGCTCCTTGCAGGGGGGTTGGACTGGGTGGCCTTTGAAGGTCCCTTCCAACCCAAACCATTCCGTGATTCTATAATGTATTCATTTTTGTGTGGATTTGATGACTTCCAGCCAAATACGCGCCGGTTGATAAGCTTTGTTTCGAACCTTGGCAGCGCCCTGTTTGAAAACAAGACCCGCTTTTAACGAAACCTTCCCCTTTCCCGTCTCGCGGCCTGTGAGCGACGCCAGCAGAAATGGAATGAGATCGGAACGGCTGTTTTCTGCTTTGTAGGAGATGGATAAGCGTGCAGGAGAATAGCAAATGTCTGCCAGCGACATAATGCGTTCCCTGGAGAAGCAGCTCCTGCATAAGTTAGCAGTCTTTGAGTGGAAAGATGATTCCATATCGTAAAAAAAAAAAAAAAAAAGAAATAATTTTGCTCTCAGGCTCTTACATAGGACAATCCAGAGCGGGTAGAGGGCAGGTGTTCGCTGAGGAGGTACAAAAATCCAAAGATCCTTTGGAAAAAAGGTAAAAAAGGGGAGTTACGTGGCATCACGGTGATAGAGACGAAGCGAACGGCTCTTCAGGCCTACAAAAAGAGCGGCAGGCCGGCGTTGTTTCGGGCCCTCGTGGCGGATTATTTACATGCAGATCAGCCCCGGCGCTGAGTCGCTCCCGTATGGAATCGCTCAGGCCTTCAAATCGCGTTGGATAGCTTAGGCCGCAGCTATGGATTTCTGCAGGCCTCTCGGCTTGATTGCGTTTCTGGTTGGATTCACAACTTTATAAAAATGAATCGGTTCGTTGGGTTTGGGCCAAATGGAGTAGACGTGAAGGAATTTTTAGTGTCTGATGGGAAGAAAAGGAAAAAAAGGGTGTACAAATATAATTATTACCTTGAATTTTGAGAGTTTAGACCCACTGCAGTCAGGATGATTGCACAACCCCACACCACATCTAGGCCCCGCGCTGCTCGTTAACCGGAATCCTCTCGTTTACCTTGTGCTGGGCGCGTATTTTTGCAGGCTTTCTTAGGGACAAGCGCGTGAGAGGCTTTCTGCGCTTCGATTTTGATTTGATATTCTCGTGATCAGCCGCAGATAATTCCCTGCTTAGAAACCAGTACGGCAGAGCGACGCAAACGTGCAGCCTCACAATTTGCAGTCGTATGGAGGGAATTTGTTGTTGTTCTTGGGGGGTTTTTTTTGTTTGTTTTGCTTGTGTTTACAGGAAATGCTGATTTTTGGCTCATTTTTCTCTATCGTCATGCAGAGCGATTCCTAAATATTGTTTTTGTGTTTCTCCTTGGTTCTGCTTTATCAGAGAAGAGTAGTTGTACTTAGTCAATGAGACCAACGTGAGCTTGTTCTCAAAAGATGGGTGACAGCATGAGCTAGAGGGCATGTGTCATCTTCACGTTGGTGCGAGGTCGTTCCCTCCGTGTGAGCTGCGTCTCATGTCTACTCCCCAGGCGCTGGGCCAAGTTCTGACCAAGCCACCTCCTTCGATACCACGCGAACATCTCCTAAAATACAACTCCTGTACCGTATTTCTTACTTTTCTCAGCAGTCGCTATCCCAACAGGTAGGTGTCTTCTGTAAACATCTAGAAGACTCTTTCTGGATGTAGCGATGTCCGTTGTCACCCTTCTTTCTTCCTGCAAGGAGAAGCAACAGCTCCCTGGAAGGAACTCATCTCCCACTCATGACACCGCCTTGCGTTTCCCATCCACAGTAGCCGGGGAAACTTCTCAAGCAGTAGGAACCTCACACTCCAGCAGGATCTTCATCCATCCTTGTAGCAGCCACCAGGATGGGATTTACTCTCATTGTTAGATATTTTCCTTCCCTGTCTCAAGGAAGCTTGAGGGCTAGTGTCTTTCTCGCTAGACTAAGATATATTCCTCTCTTTCAAGCTGTCTTATTTTCTGAGGACACAACTTCAGGTTTCTAAGGCTACTCTGAAGACGACGGATGTGATTCCTTCTCAGGAGTGACTTCCAGTGGAGCAGATCGTCACCAGTGCGTGCTTCTTGCCTTTGTTCTCACAGACTTCCAGTTCAACGAGACAAATTAGCTGTTCCTTAAGGTGATTGGTTGTTAGCCCGATGTTTCTGAGCACGTGACACGGTGTGACGTTTTTACGCTACGACGCGTGACAAAAGCTTGTTTATGGGTCTTGGATACCTCTGAGATCTCTCTTGCGCTTTTTCAACTCCTCAGGGCTTGGCATGGCAATCAATTACTGGGGTTTTTGTACAAAGACTCAAGAAAATTAATATTCTTTTTATTATTCCTTCAACTTCAGGGTTTGTACAGACAATTCTCCAAGTCTTTCTTTTTCTTCCATGCTTACATGCCCATACTTTTTTTTTTTTTTTGGAGGATGTATCACCCATCCTGTAATGATCTTTGTCATCACGGTCTGCGAGGAGTCAATGAGGTTTTAAGAAAGGGGTTTTTTATCCCCTTTCTGTTAAATGATCCTTCACTTTTCTGCATAAAACATGGATATTTTTTATTATTATTATTATTATTTTGCATAAAAAAATCCATTGTGTTTCTATTTCTTTTTCGGCTGCCTTGCATTTTCATGAGCTTAGCTTGCTATGCTAGTAGTGCTTGACTTTCCCAAATTCAATACCAATTGTAATATTTAAAAAATATAAATTCCTCATTTCTATTCTATCCCCCTTATTGTACGGAGTCGTGGAATTCTAGGGTTTTTTCAGCAAGATCCATAAAAATATTTTTGAACGTTCTCCGAGTTCTTGAATCCCTTCAGAGATGTTTTTATTGCTTTCGCCTTCCAAAAAATACTCATCCTACTTTGAGTAATTTGCCTCCCTTTGTAAATAAATATGAAAAGTTTTGTAGCTTTTTAGAAGGGAAATATCCGTTCTCAGAAGTAAGAAATCTTTCGGTGAAGAAAATTCCGTTGTTCCCTTAGGCGTTCAGCCAGAGAATTTCCATTTTAAATCATGAAGCTTACGGAAAGACACGGGAAAGAAGAATCCAGCAGGTTTCCTCCATATTTCACTGGACTCCCTTTCCCACGATGCAGAACAAAGTTTTAGACTGAGTTTAAATCTTGAGGCTGAGATTAAACCTCCGTAAATATCTGGACATCTTAGACAACTTCTTTTACGCCCCAACTCGCGCTGCGGAAGTGAGATATTTTGAGAGGTCAGAGCTTTTGGTGGCACAAACCGTGCTACTTTGGGTTTGAGTTGATGTAGACTCTACTGATGAGCGCCAGCGGTGAAATACTTAATTTTTTTTTTTTTTTTCCCCAACAAATAGCTGGAAAATAACTCCGCTGACGGGGTTGGTGATTGTTGACATCTGACTGCAGTCTTCAGTGAATCCTCTTTCATAAGTACTGTGGGGAAAAAATTATTTATTTTTCTGTCATCTCAACTGCTGCTTGAAATTCCTCAGCTGAAGAACTTTCTTGTTCTCGAACCAACTTAATCGTGGGTTTTGCTGTTGCTTTGTTTCAACTTTTTCCATCGTAATTATTTATGAGGACGACGTATTCAGCTATTTTCCTTCTCCGCTGATGTCTCTCCAGTTCCAGCTTCGCCGTTGATGCTCCATCTGGGGCCGGTAACGTTGGGAGAGATGATGAGTCATCACTTTTCTAAGAGTACGAGGGGATGTGAAGGTGGGATGCTCGTTTGGGTGACGTTGGAGAGTCTTGTTCCGATGGGGATTCTCCCACCGCTCCAGGTAGCAACTCCCTCTCCCTTTCTCCTTGAAAAAGAAAAAAAAAAAAAAAGTCTAAAGGGCTTGGGCTCATCCGAATGCAGAAAGGTTTTTCTCTCTCTCTTTTATCTCAAATTTCATCTCAAGACAGGAAAACCGCTTCTGTCAGGCTCTGAATAATAACGGAAAGCACGGAGAGCCCCGGTGACATCAAAGCGCTGGCAGCGTCAGCGCGGTTCGGGATGAATAAGGAGATGGTAATTCATCCCTCCGACATCAAATGGTTCACTGTAATTTGGAATTCGTTAGAAATTTATGCGGGTCCACTTTGTACCTTTGAAAACAAGGAGTTTGCCCTTGACTTGAGGACGAAGGGGTGCTAACTCATCCCGAAATAATAGACTGTTTTAAACTGAGCTGTAGAGGATTTAATTTATTTTATTTTATTATTATTATTGAGTTTGTTTTCTCTAACATTTGCATATTAGAGGACTATTCCCTCTGGTAACAAACTAAATGCAAGGGAATGTAATAAACTAACAGCAAATTAACGGTGTTATTTTAAATTCTCTTTCCTTGTCTTGTAATTTTCAAAGGAAACAGAGTAAAACTTGCGAGACGCATAACCGTAATTATTCAGAAGAATGAATCCTGAGATGTTATTACACAACAAAAACACGCCCTCCCATGCTGGGTCTTGCTGTTGAATTATTTAAAGCTCCCTGACAATTATAAACTCACTTTAAATGTGTTGTCGTAGACGATGAGGAGCTGGAACCTCAGCCACAGCAGCTTTCTTTTTTTTTTTTTTTTTCGTCATTGTAGTTCAAAATAAAATTGCATTTCGTATTTTAAAAGGAAAGATTCTTCCTTTAGTCCTCCAATTTTTCTGCTAAGAAATGCTATTTTATTTCAAAGCGTCAGCCAGGAGAAAAAAGAAAGCGCGCAACGTTGCAAACCCAACGCGCTGTGATTGTGTTCTCCAAGGAGAGGAGTTGAGGGAAGAGGGTTGCGTTGTCAACTTCTTAAAAAAAAAAACTGTGCTAAAAATCTGAATTAATTATTAATATTTGTCCAAGTTGATAAGAATTCTGTTGATATAGCTTATAGCAGCGAGCCCTCTGTAAAAAATCTCACACGTGTCGGAGCTGCTCGGCTTTCCAGCCCTACTCAACCCTGGTTGTAGGTATCTCAGCAGCCCCACAGGTAGCATCTCTCCTCGGTTTTTTGAGAGAACCAGGGATGCGATAGCTTTCGTTGTTCCAAAAATGTTTACTATAGCGGTGAAGGTACAAGTCATAGAATTATAGAATCTTAAGGTTGGAAGAGACCTCCAAGATCATCAAGTCCAACCATCAATGCAACACCACCATGGCCACTAAACCACGTCCTGCAGTGCCACGTCTACACGGTCTTTGAACACCTCCAGGGATGGTGACTCCACCACTGCTCTGCGCAGCCTGTCCCAGTGCCTGACCACTCTTCCCCAGTTCCCTCAGCCGCTCCTCATCAGACTGGTGCTCCAGACCCCTCACCAGCTTCGTTGCCCTCCTCTGACCTATCTTGATGGGGTGTGTGGAGAAGAAGTGTAAGATCAGGGCAAGCTTCCCCAGAAGACACTGTCAGGGTTGGCCATCACCCATTGTGCCTCTCCTTGATGGCACCCACTGGAAGGTCCCCTCCCTGCTCACCTCGTCTCTACCACTTATGGGTGTTGTAAACTGTTTCGGGTGACACCCAGCATTCCTTGGTGATGGGTCAGCCTTGTGCGGATGGGGGACATCAAGGTCTTCCTCACTGACGCGTTTCACGTACTTATTGAGCCCGTTTGTCCAGGTATGAAGCACTTGGATAGAATTAGATTTATTTTTTTTAATAATTTGTAACTTTAACCAAAATAATTATTTGCAGACGCCCCACGTGATCGTTCAGTAGAATTATTCCCAGATCAAATTTTGATCTGGAAATATAAAATAAAATAGTTTAATTTTTTTTTTTCCCCTGTACCGAGTAAAATATTTTTCTTATTAGATCCTCCGTATCCTTCTCCTCGCAAAATCCTCGTGGGCGGTTCTCTGCTGAAAACAAATTGCAGCCTCATAGGTGAGAAAAAGGTTGAAAATGAGGGGTGACTGAAGAGCGAGGTAGGATGGCAGAACGGCAGCGATTTTTCAGCCGCGCCCGTTAACGACCGCTATTACGTGTAATTCTTTTTGAAGTCGGTGGCAAAGTAGCTAATGCGAACAAAACTATTGGCATCGCTCCGCGCCGCTATAAATATCGCGCCTGTTGTCTCGGAGTAACCGCTTTTCTAACGGGGCACGGTGAGTTTCATTAACGTGGAGATGCGTTCTGCTGGTTTCTTGCTTTTATCTATAAATTCAATATTAAAAAAAAAAAAACAACTTACCTTGAGAAACGCGTAACATATTTTCTGCTATTTTTTTTTTTTTTCACCGTGGTAATGGTCGCAGAATGAGTATTCAACTCTTCTGATCGCTATTTTTAAAACCGACGTAGGTAATTTTTAGAAAGGACGGGGCGCTAAAGTCTCCACTGACTCTTTTTTCTTTCTAACAGGTTCGTTGTCGATCGGAGGCGCTAATTGTCTCCGATTGGGAATCCTCTTAATTACTAATTTTTTTTTCTCATTTTGGAACGCACCGTGTAAGTGCTAAGTCAGGTTTTTTATAGACTTAGGTCCTACCAATGTGCCTTGAAACCACAGTCATCTTCACTGGGGTCCTTTTCTGACCTCTTCTCCAACATCCCGGGGTCCCAGAAGGCGTAGATGCCATCAACCCCACCACTTTGAAGCCCTTGAGTACCACCTACCAAGAGGCGGTTGGTAGAGGAGCACGGTTTTGGTACCAAGCCCACACATCAGACCAAAGGGGTGGTCGTTGAGTCTCCTTTTGATCAACGAAGATGCCTCTTCCAAGACCTGATTTTCATAAAACTCATGATGACTTCCTTTAGTTGAGGTCCTCTCTTGAGAATTTTGGCTCTTAATTGGCCAAAACGCAACAGCTGCTGGAGAGGGTTTAAAAGATGGGCAGATGGGGTGATCGTTAAGCTTTCTTCCCTTAAAAATCAAAGTTAAAAACATAAAACTGCAAAAACTGCCGAGAGAGATGATGTCATAGAGAGGTTTCAATCTAGGGCTTAAAGTTTGGGTTTTAGGGGTAAGGACTTTGACCGTTTTGGTGATTCTGGGGAGAGAAAAGCTGGACGTTGTGGATCTGATGCTGTAGAGATATCGAAGAGGATGCGTTGGGAGAAGACACTCTTCACCGTTAGCCAAGACCCAGGGAGTGATGGGAGGAAATTTCTACGGAAGAAGAAGGAGCAGTTGGTGCCTTGTAGCTCCAAACCTTTGGGGCTGTGAAGTCCACATGTAGGTCTTTCAACCTGATGGTTGACTCAGCGTACCCGGCTTCCTAAAACCAACGCGTGCATCAGGATGAGTCGAGTGAGTTTGTACGGATTTTTCTTGAGTTTTCTACGGACAGAGCCCACGGTCGGTCTAGGTAAGAAGAGGGAGGTCCTTCACCAGCTCCTGAGGGCACGTGCGTGGTGGGATGGCGAACCTGCCTGCTTACCTCAGAGATGATGGCTGGGTCATCTACCCGTGGTGAGAAGCTTTTACTGTAAAAAATTTTCCATCTTCACAAATTATTCATGTGCCGGGCGCAATCATATAGTTTCTTTTTAAAAGCATGGGAGGTCAAAGTAACTGCAAATGGTTCTCTCTTAAAAGCGTCGTCCTCGAGGAACCTTGGTGCCCGGCGCACGTCTCGCGTAGGGCGCCTGGAAGTTTTCTGGGTCCTGGGTGATTTTGCTGAAGTTTCACGGTCATTTCCATGACACAGGGAGAAGAAAAAAACACGCACAGTTCTTTTATCCCGCGTAGGCGTTGCCTTTCCTTTCCGTTGAACGCATCTTCGTCTGTCTCTTTTGGAACAGCCGCCTTCTGTCGCTTCTGACAGAGCTTCCAGTGGTTTGATGAGCAGCAACGTAGATCCCAGCGGAGCCACGGGGTGGCACGGGGCGTACTGACGCGCGGTGGGCTGGCGGATGCACTGTCGCGCCGCGATCGCCGCCCAGCGCCGTCGCATCGCGTCAGGGCTGCGCTGACCTTCGACATCGTTTTTCACCGCTGGCTTGTAAGATGTTTTTAGGCTGAAGGAGAAATATGGTGTTCAAAGAACGTGTAGACGTGGCACTCCAGAACGTGGTTTAGTAGGCATTGATGGTGTTGGGTTGATGGTTGGACTTGATCTTGGAGGTCTCTTCCAACCTTAAAGATTCTGTGATTCTCTCACCTTCCTTCCTCTCCTTTTTTTTAGTTATTTATTATTGGTTGGACGATTTGAAGTGCTTGTAGAAAGGATAAAGAACAAATTTAAAACTACCAGGTGGGCAGAGAAGGGCCATCAAGAGTCAGTCGTGGTGGGCAGCTATGGGAAAGGGAAGTGAGGTCCCTCCAGGACCGTCAAGCAACTGGAAACATCTTGGGGACGTGACCATTGGAGCTGCAAATCTACACGTTGTCGGCTGATTTCAGGGCTGACCTTGCGCCTCTGCGGTTCTCTCCCAACATCTCACTGAAGGTGGTGGCGCAGACCTTTGTTACACAGCCATATTTCTTCTTTCTCGTCTCTGGATTGGTCAATACGTCGATGGTTTTGGTCAAAGCTGGTCCTTTACGGATAAATATTGTTTGCGGTAAAGTAGCTCGTGAGTTCATCTTTACTCTTCCGTTGAGGGGTCTGGAGCACCAGGCTGATGAGGAGCAGCTGAGGGAACTGGGGTTGTTCAGTCTGGAGAAGAGGAGGCTGAGGGGAGACCTCATCGCTCTCTACAACTTGCCTGAAAGGAGGGTGTAGGGAGGTGGGTGTTGGTCTCTTCTCCCAAATAACTTGTGATAGGACGAGATGAAGTGGCCTCAAGTTGTGGCAGGGGAGGTCTAGGTTGGATATGAGGAAACACTTACATACTGGAAGAGCGGTCAGGCACTGGAACAGGCTGCCCAGGGCAGTGGTGGGGTCACCATCCCTGGAGGTGTTCAAAGACCATGTGGACGTGGCACTGCAGGACACGGTTTAGTAGGCATGGTGGTGTTGGGTTGATGGTTGGACTTGATCTTGGAGATCTCTTCCAACCTGAAGATTCTATGATTTCGTGTGGCCAAGACACGGCAGGTCCTCAGTAAAGCAAAACCAGTTGGCAGGTTTTTGTGGTTTCTCAAGCGATCTGAGAAGTGGTGTGGACCACGATTCCTCTGCAGAACTCAAAATCCCTTTGTGGGAAACTTACTGTAAAAGACTTGATTAATTATTTTTTTTTTTCAGTTCATTCTGATGCGTAGCCACGCATCAGCTCTCCAAAAAGATGTGAAACCACTAAAATGTCTCCATTTTTGGTGGAGTTGTGGGCGTACCTGGAACTTTGGTGGAGCAGGGGTGCTGGGCAGTTCTTCACATCCAACGTCCTTAGACCTTGGTCAGCAGGACTTCATCGTCATTGCTTTGACTCAGCCTGTTTTTTTTTTGTCACTCTTAGGTGACAATTGGTGATCTGAGAGAAATAAAATCACTTTCTTTGAACTTTGACCAAGTAGCTTTACTGTGACGGTGCAAACGCTGTCATCAGGCACTGGACCAGGCTGCCCAAGGAAGTGGTGGAGTCTCCATCCCTGGAGGTGTTCAAAGAATGTGCAGACGTGGCACTGCAGGACATGGTTTAGTAGGCACGGTGGCATTGGGTTGATGGTTGGACTTGATGATCTTGGAGGTCTCTTCCAACCTTGGACATTAGGAAAAAATTTTTCACCATGAGAGTTGTAGATCACTGGAACAGGTTGCCCAGAGAGGTGGTGGATGCCCCATCCCTGGAAACATTCAAGGCCAGGCTGGATGGGGCTCTGAGCAACCTGATCTAGTGGGGGATGTCCCTGCTCCTTGCAGGGGGGTTGGACTGGATGACCTTTGAAGGTCCCTTCCAACCCTAACCATTCTATGATTCCATGATTCTGTGATCGCCGTAGATCACCTCGTAGTTTTGTGGTTTTTCCTTCACTAACGCAGTCTCGCACTCCAAGTTCCACTGTGGTCGTCTGGAAGCGTGAGGAGCACCTCCTCTGTCAAGAGGAGCGTGTAGGAGGAGATAGACTGGCTTGCTTTTCATGGAGTTGAGAAAAAATCAGGCTGGAGAGAAAAGAGAAGCGCTAGTGTGCGTTTAGCTTCTGTGGTTGTGGTTATTTCACGGGGTGGAACAGTCAAAATCTCCCCAGTCTCCGTGAGATTTTGTATTTCGGACACATTCGCGTTCTTTTGAAAGCGCTTTGGGCCTAATCCTGCGAGGTGCTGAGTCAGGAGTGAATTCCTCGGGCGTTGTTGACACACGTGGACTTCGGTGGCTGAGAAGTGGAAGGGCCAAATTGTTGTAAGCGGTCTCCAGGAAAGGTAATAGGAGTTGCTTGTGCGGAGAAGAGCGTTTTGTTGGACTGTTAAGTGATGAGCTCGCGGTAATTTGTCCAATTTGGGACTTATTTGGGACTTTTATTTCATATCTCCATGAAGGTCATCTAGTAGAACATCTACGCTTTTCGTAACTGTTGGAAACAAGACCAAAATTTACTTATTTAACGATCAGACCAAACCACCGCGATTCATTTTGGTTCTTGTCCACCTGTTCTCACCGATTTAATCACTTCATGTCGGACGATGAGAGCTCTTGGAACCGTGTCCCAGAGGACATCTTCATGCTGCAGGTTAGCGTTGGGTTTTAGAAGCAGTGTGTGGAAGATGGGTGATGAAATCCATTTTTTCATCATGAAATTTGCGACGAAATTTTTAACTACTGGTGTGAAATGCAGAATTTTTCCAGTTTTTGCTTACATTCCCTTCTCAAGGCGTGGACTAGGTGGTTTAATGTTGGTGGTGCCTCCAGATCAATGAGCTTCAGGGATCCGTGCATCAATCACACCAAAACGAGGTCCTTTAGTGTCACAAACCCTCCGTCCTTGGCTGTTTTCCTCCATCTGGAGGACACCAGCTCCTGATTACTGTCCTGACCTGCTCGTGGGGGTATCTGGAAGGCGTAAGTCATAGAATCACAGAATCTTTAAGGTTGGAAGAGACCTCCAAGATCATCAAGTCCAACCATCAACCCATGCCTACTAAACCACGTCCTGCAGTGCCACATCTACACGTTCTTTGAACATCTCCAGGGATGGGGACTCCACCACTGCCCTGGGCAGCCTGGTCCAGGGCTTTTTTTTTCGCTTATAACTTTCACAGTTGGCTCTGTGGAAGGTGTAAGATGGGTCAAAAAGGTTCTGGAAAAAAAAAAATATAGAAAAACTCGACTTTAATTCTTTGAATGCAAGACTGGATTGACCAGCCAATGGCTCTGTTGAAGACCACCAGACAATAAGCACGAATTAGATGTTATTCCTGGAATTAAAATTCCGTGTAAATTGTTTTTCCTTTTGACACGGAGGATTTAGAGATGAGAAGAGATTCGTGTTCTTACGTCGTACTTGAAATTGGCGCTGTACGAATAACCGATTTAAAGTGTGAAACGCAAGGAAAATATTGTGAGGGGGGGAGCGGGGAAGAGAAGTGAATTAATCCACAACTTTTAATTTTAAATTGAGTAAAACATCTTGGTTTTTTTCTGAAATGAGATGCTTAACTTAAACCCTGAATGTTCCTTTTCTGTTTAAATACAGTGAAATTCTCAGAACTCTTTTAAAACTGAAAAAAATCATCTCTATATTTTAAAAAATTCAAATTAAGAAATGGAAACAGTTGTTAGAAGGTGTAAAAAAATATTTTGAGGTTGTGTCTTGACTGAAAATTTTCATTCGATGTCTCGAAATGTCATTTTGAGGATGTGGGATATTTCGGGAAGGCGGGATTTACGGCAGGTTGAAGTTGATAAACGTGATAGTTTTCTTATTTTCGCTGAAAAAGTATCGTTTCGAGTCTTATCAAAAACTTCTAATTGTCATTATTTTCAAATTATAGGTAGCCTGCGGTAGATGTTCTGATTTTAACAGAGCGCAGGTGTAAAACAGCGGTAATTGCTTGAATACTCTTTGCTTAGATGAGGTTATAATTAAAAAAAAAAAAAAATTTGCATGCATAATGTCACAAACATCAACCACTTTCTGTGAGATATCCACCTTTCTATATTAATTTACCCCCCAAAAATGAATATAATTTTTAATTTAGGCGTGTGGCGACATGGTATGTGCACAACCAGCTTAAATATTCGATGGGAGTTAAACATGAGTAATGAAAAACATGCAGATTTTAATTGGTTTAAAAGGAGAAAAGTCGAACTCATCTTTGTTGGGATAGGTTTTAAATCAACGTTACGATTGCCAGCTGAAATCCAAGAGCAACGTTTTCCACGTGCCCGTTAATTTCTCAACTTCTTTTTCTTGTTAAGCTTACAACTTCTTTCTTTTTTCTGTCAATTTGGTAAATATGTTAAAAAAGCAAATTAGATTATTTTTTTTTTTTTGTACGGAGGTAGAAAAAGTGTGATGAGGTCTGGGTGTAAATATCTATATCGTAGAGTCGTAGAATCATGGAATGGTTTGGGTTGGAAGGGTCCCTCAAGGGTCATCCAGTCCAGACTCCCTGCAAGGAGCAGGGACATCTCCAACCAGATCAGGTTGCTCAGAGCCTCATCCAACCTGGCCTGGAATGTTTCCAGGGATGGGGCATCCACCACCTCTCTGGGCAACCTGGGCCACTGTTCCACCACCTTCAGTGGAAAAACACGTACTTAGGGGACTAGGCCTTCGGTGCCAGTCTTCCTGCTTTTCCTCAGTTTTTCGCTGTTATTTTCCAAAGTTGACACCTAGCAGGTCAGCCGCCACCATGTTCACGTGCGTGAGGTCACGGAGGGCATGGATTCACCTCCAGATTTTAGATATTCATGTTTAAGAGTTGATACCGCTCTTCGGTAGCTTGAGTAGCTCTTTGGGCTCTATCATCCATGTTAGGTAGATGTCTTCATTTTCTATGAGGTAGTTGTGAAGTCACGTATGTGTGGTCACCTAAATGCACACATCTGGAGCTGGGGCTGATCGCAACGCAACGATTTTGATGGAAGAGAGGTTCTAAACGGCAGTGGTCCACCAGAAGAATGGCTATTTGGTGGAAGATCAATGGACCAGGTTGTTTTGTGGTGGAACTGAGAGCTTCTACAGGCCCTCAGGTGCCAAAATAGTTAATAAGAGGGCTTTTTCTGAATTGCTGTGCCTGATTTAAGTACCAGAACTTGACATGAAAAGCCTTGTAGGTTTATCTGTGTGGTTTTTTTTTCCGGTCTTGCCCTTGGTGTTTCTCTAGAGATGTTTACCTACTGCAGCCCTCTTAGAAGAAGACAACGCACTTACACTTATAATACGTGAGTCAACAGCTAGAATAGACCCGAAGCGCAAATCTGCTCGCTCTGAAGCCAAATAATCGCGTCGTCGTAATGTGAAAGTACGCAGAATTAGAGTTTAGTCTTGCGTTTGCGCGTAAGATCAGCGGCCCGTGACTAAGGACGCCGAACGCGATCCCCCTGCGAATAACCGATCCCAACTTTGCAGCCTAAAGAGCCGAGACTCCGGCGTAAATGTTTCCTTTCAACGCGTCGTTAGTCTGGAAACGCCGCTGGGAAATTGCTTAATCCCCTCTGATTTTTGGATTGATCGCCGTAAATAAGGGGTAATAATATTTGTTAGTAATAACGGCAATATTAATGTCTTTTAATAATAATTTTGGGATAATGTAAGGAAATGCTAAGCTAATATTCAACGAACGTCATGCTTTTTACGGAAAGCTCTTCTTCAGAAGCCGTTTAGATCATCCAACGCTGTTAATGACCTCACAGGAAATTAATGCTGCTGATACGCGTGGTGAGGGATCAAAAAGGATTTGCAGTAACGCGTGGCCCGTGAAATCGGACTTTATATGATGTATTTTTTTACGCTGAGGGTGGTGGAACGCTGGCCCAAGTTGCCCAGAGAGGTGGTGGATGCCCCATCCCTGGAAACATTCCAGGCCAGGTTGGCCGGGGCTGTGAGCAACCTGATGTGGTTGGAGATGTCCCTGCTCCTGGCAGGGGGGTTGGACTGGGTGGCCTTTGAAGGTCCCTTCCAACCCAAACCATTCCATGATTTCTGTTGACGGGCCAACTTTCACATGGACCTGGTGGGCAGCAACCTAATCCTTAAACTCTGTGAAGTTCTAAAATTATTTTTTCCACTTAAATCCGTGGTTTAGCCATTTCTGGATTTTGCACAGAAGCTGAACGCTTTTCCACGTGAAATGATGTCGATATTGAGTCTTTTTCCTGTTCCTTTTATCCCACTTTGATGCAATTAGCTAAGAAGTCGCGTGCTGAGGCGCCCGACATGGTTTCTGCTCTTCCCAGACCAGTTGGTTTGTAGACTTCAGGTTTTAACTGGGCCCTTAGTGGTTGTTTCTGAGGTTAAATATTTCTGCTGCGTGGGGCACGAGAGACAAAACCCGTGAAATAGTGAACCAAGGCAAGTAGCACACTCATCGCTTGACACGAAATAATTTCTGAGTGTCCTGAGGAGGTAGCTCACTCTCGAGTTTTGCGTGTTGCTGTTTAATTTGGAGGCTGGTGCGTTTTAAGGTGTGATTTTATTGTTAGTTTTGTTTTTTTTCTCTCTCTCTCTTTCATCCCCTCTCATTTTCTTCACGCTTATTCCATGCCACCTTGGCCCTTTGTTCCGTAACACCTCAGTCGTGGCCACCACGGCGCATCCCGCCCGCCCTGATACCACCACCCCCGTGCCACCGGCCTCTCTGACTGACTCCTCTCCTTCCCCTCCAGCTGTCCCAAGTTCCAGTGTCCTCCCCTCTGCCCCCCGAGATGTGGTCCCTGTTTTGGTCTCCAGCCGATTTGTCCGTCTCAGCTGGCGCCCACCCGCAGAAGCCAGAGGCAACGTCCAGACGTACACGGTCTTCTTCTCCAGGGATGGCGTCAACAGGTAGGCATCAACAGGCCATGGATCTCCTCTGGATGGGGGGGATAGTCCTAAGAGTGCCCTGAGGTCTTTAAAAGTGTCTTGCAAATTGTTCTCAACCTTGTGGTGTTCTCCTCATGGTAAAAAAAAAGAGGTGTGAAGCTAGAAACACCTTTTGTTGTCAAATATTTTTATAGACATCCTATAAATGTTCATAGAACAGCGCTCATCGTCTTGGCATGAAGGACCACTTGCACTGATGGTGATGTCTATGCATCTTACCTCCTCCAGCTATCACTTGACCATCTAACATGAAGTATTGTTGGCTCCATATTTTACCTTTCATCTTCTTCTGAAGATGCAGCCTCAAGTGTTCATTGCATCGCTGGTGGAGGTGAATTTATTGAGCCATAATCAACTGGAAAGGAGGACTTCTTTTAGAGCAGTGCAGGTGGTGTAGGACCTTGAAAACAACCAGGGAGTGTGGATTGTGAAGATTTGACGCGGTGGCAAATACAAGGGACCAACCTGGGCCCTTCTAGCCACGTGAATTAGAGCTGCACAGCTTTTTTTTGTGATAACGGCACTACAGATTGTTTGGGTTTTTGCACGATTCCTCATCATTTCACACTCAAAAAAGGCGCTGCGTGTGTACTTGGGTTTTGTTTTATCATCTTGTTCTACGCCTGAGAAAAATCTTGTGTTTTTCTCTTCCTCTACATCATCGTGAAGAACTCACTTGAAGTATCCTGTCCTGTATTTCCCTGCGCTCATGATACGCTTCAACTGCCGGCTGGTGATTGGTACTTGTGGGTGATGAGCGGCTCAGCTTCCGAGGGCACTTGAGTAGGAATCTGTATTTAACGGAAAAAAAAATGAGCGGACGCGTGTTGGGTTCATGAGAGCTGAAGTAGCGAGCTCCTCGCTGCCGCAACGTGGATTTATCCTTCATCCGAAAGGGCTCGGTCTTGTAGGCAAAATTTCCTGCCCCTAGTTGGACATTCATAAGCTCCTCATCTTTAATCTCCAACAAGGTCCAGCGTTCTTTTATAGCCGTGTAGCCATTTCTTCACCGAAAGGGTTGTCAAGCGTTGGACAGAGCTGCCCAGGGAAGCGGTGGAGTCACCATCCCTGGAGAAATTTGAGATGTGTAGACACGGCGCTTAGGGACGTGGTTTCGTGGTGGACTTGGCAGGTTAATGGTTGGACTTGATAATCTTTAAGGTCCTTTCCAACCTAAATGATTCGATGGTTCTTTATATAAGGGTTTTTAATTTGTTTCAGTGCTTGTAGCCATGAACAGCTAGAGAGAGACGTGGTCCGTGGACTCTTAAATTCAAGTTGGCATTTCTGAGGCCGGTGCTGGAGGAAGCGTCTTCTACAGCAGGGTGTCACTCGCGGGATAAACGGTGTGTAGATTTGTGGTGGAAACACGAGGTGGGAGCCAGCCTTGTTGGGTTTGGTTCACAGGTCAGACAACAAGCATCTCTCCTTCCATAAATTCCTCCAAGCCTGTCAGCAGAGAGGGACACACAGGAGTGGAGCAGGACGGAGCGGGCAGAGGTTGGGAGTTCAGATCTCGAGGGTCTGGTTGTGGCTGGGTTGTATGAAATGAGCACGCCACCTCAGTGGAGCGTCAGGAAGATCTAGTGAAGGTTGTGAGGCACTCAGAGAAGACATTAATTGACCCTAGAAAAGTAACCGACGCAAAAAGACCGATGAATGAGTTCAGTGGGAAGTGAGGATGCGCAGCGGCTCCCTTGTCGCTCCAAGTTTGGGCACCAAATTGGCCTTCACGTGACCCAATCAGATATTTTTGCACATCTGGGTCTTGACATTTGTCTGGAGCCATCGCCACCAGTGATAGCGGAGCAGGGTCCTGTGCTCTGCGTGGGGATTGTCACCTCCTTACGTTTATGAAGCGCTTTGAGATTTGTTGACGGCCATGAAGAGCCCGTGACGTGGCAGTGCCGGCGGGCGCTGTTGTAACCCCGTCTCATTTATTTTAACCGTCTTAAAAAACACGGAAATAACGAAACAAATAAGTAAATAAAATAAATTCCACTCTGTTCCCTCCAGGAAGAAACTCAAAATACCACCCGCAGTTCAAATCTTTTGAATATGCACCTGGTGTCTTGTAAACTTTCCAGCAAAGCACGAGATAAAATTAATGTCGCGTTTTCCTTGGAGGAGAAAGCTTCCATGGAGTTTTTGAGTTGTTTATTGTTTACGCGTTATTGGTACAAAAGAGTTGTTTTTCTGTTTCTAAAAATAAAGATTGGGTTTGACATTAACCTCAGGGACACAAAGGAGTTGTCAGAGAAATTAAGTCTGGAGTCGGGCGATCTTCCCGGCTTGGAGAGCAGGGAGAGGTTCGCGTGACAGCTCAACGTCACTGTCGTAGTTCAGCCCCGCTCGGGACCAGACTACGCAGTCGCTCTCTTACTCCCCCCACCCTCTGAGAGAACAGGGGGAGATGATATAAAAAAAACGGCTCGAGGTTTGAGATAAGGACAGGGAGAAATCCTTAAAGTTCTTCACAACAGGCTGGCAGACGCCTTTCAGAATTTCTTGACGTCATCCATCTCATCTCCTCTCCACTTCTCTCAGCCGGGCTGGGCTGAGTTGGGCCCAGTCGGCTGCCCAGCGAGAGGCCAGAGGGTGAGGCCTGCAAGGCCCACAAGGCTCGTGCCTCCCCCTCTCTGCCCCTGCTCAGCTCCTTCACATCTTCTCTCTTTTTTTTTTTCTGTTTTCCCCTTCTTAAATCCGTTATCGCAGAGGCGTTACCACGGGATATTCTGCTACCAATCAGCTCGGCCTTGGCCAGCAGCAGGTCCACCCTAGGCCCAGCCGAGTCCACTGGACAAAGGGGAGCAACTTCTAGCAGTTCCCTACAGAAGCTGCCACCGTAACCCCCTCACCAAACAAAACCACAACAGCCACCAAGGCCAACGCAACTCAGAGGCCACGCGGCCATTTCGGTGACCGTCTGGAAAAATAGTCTCCCATGTGTTGAACTATCTCCCGAGGGTTTTTTGTCTCAGAGAGAGAGAGAGATGGTTTATTTTTGCCGATTTACTCTTGATGTATCTCTAAACTCAAAAAATAACTCCTCAAATGTGATGTCAAGGCATATTTAATTACGCGTGCATCGTTTTAAATGAATTCTGCCTTCCCAGTGAAAATGTACATCGTTATATTTAAATTTATGAAATTTAATTTACAATTTAAAAATTCACTACATTTATTTAGAAATAATGAGAAATATTTATACAGCGGTATATTTATGCTCCTCCTTTCTAGAGGAGACACGAACACTCGAAATACGACTCAGTTTTGATCGCAACCCTTGAAGTGTCAAGTTGGCTTCAATAATGGGTCCTGATTTGTAGCTTTTTATAGCTGGCTGTTAGCAAACATTTTTTCCCAATAAATGAAATTAAATGCTCTGATTTTATTTATTTTTTTTTTTTAAAGACACAATAAATCAGCAATAACACAGCTTGAACGTTCAAGGCCAGGTTGGACGAGGCTCTGAGGAACCTGATGTGGTTGGAGATGTCCCTGCTCCTTGCAGGGGGGTTGGACTGGATGGGCTTTGAAGGTCCCTTCCAACCCAAACCATTCCGTGATTCTATGATTCTGTGACTCTTCTGCAAGATTGGGACCTGTTTTCTTTTAGTTGAACGTTCACTAGAACTTCTTTTCAGTAACTAATTAAGAAATGCATCGATAGTCACAAACGAGCTACTCGATCTCCCACTTTTGCTTTTCCTGCATGTTCCAGAGTGAGGAAATTAATCAAGGGACCACTTAATTGAATACAAAACTTATATTTGATTAAAAGCCAGGTTGGACGAACCTCTGAGCAACCTGATCTGGTTGGAGATGTCCCTGCTCCTTGCAGGGGGGTTGGACTGGATGGGCTTTGAAGGTCTCTTCCAACCCAAACCATTCTGATTCTCTTAAAGCCTTTCGTCGGAATTTCGCCGAAGATCTCAAATACCATTCCCAGATTTACATGAGTTTGCTTATTATAATCAAGGACTTTATGTTATTTTGGGGAAGAACGAGAACGGGAGATAAAAAAAGAACTCCAGGTAGTGAAAGTCCATTTTAAATTAATAGCATTCATTTCACAGCAGGGAGCGTTAACGTGACTTGTCTTATTTGAAGTAACTAATTAGGTGTTCGAAACATTATAAAAGCATTTGTTATACACCTAAGAGATATATGGGAACCGTAATTATCTTTTTTTTTTTTTTACATGCTGATACCGTAATGGAACGTGATCTTCAGTCACTGGGAATTACATGTCGAGGCCTCCATTTTACAAGGAAGTGGATGACTTTAGTCAAGGTCTTTTATTTTTAGACTGTAATTTATGGCCAGGATGGGTTTGAAAAAGAAAATCCCAAACGTGAAAGCGCTCGATTTGAGGACGTTTGGTGCTTTTTGGATCGTTCCTGCGTTGCTGTAGCATCCATAGCGTGTTAAGGCCTTTGTGGTAAGGAGGGACACGTGATGGACTTTTGGGTGTGGGCAACACTCGTCTCGCCTAGCTTCAACTTGAGTGCGTGTCGGTGGGACAGGTCACCCCCGCTCACGGGTGAAAGGCAACTGCGTGTTTTCACAGCGTCCCTCTGACGTGTTTGAGATAAAGACAAGCGTAGGGTGGTTGTGTTCAGGATTTACGGTGTCACAGAAGACGTGGCACTTCAGGACGTGGTTTAGCAGGCAAGGCAGTGTTGAGTTGACGGTTGGACTTGATGATCTTGGAGGACTCTTCCAACCTTAAAGATTCTGTGATTGCCAGGTATGTGACGTTGGCAGGCGGCTTGTTTAACCAAAAGGGATAATTTTTTCTCACGACTCCTAATTAAATTGCCGCGGGATTTTGGAGAAAATAGAAATGGTGGAGTTGGAGGAGATCTCACAGTTTGAAGGCGATGGACCCATTTGGGTGTCTGCGATCACACCAAAATTCCAGAAACCTGTGAGCAGGAGCTCTGTGCTGGGAAAATAACCAGATATTTCTGTCCTATGCCAGGAGAATAACCAGATCCTTCTGTCTTGGTTCACCTGTTCCTCTAAATGCAGGGCTTTTTTGGAAGTTCTTAGATCTTGCGCTGCCCTATGGGCTTCCCAATGTCTGGGCTATACCTTCGCTCTGGGGACCACAACCAACCAGTTACCCCAGGACTTGCTTCCAGTACCTACAGGAAAGACGGGGAGAGACTCTTCAGCAGGGCCTGTTGTGACAGGACGAGGGGTGATGGTTTTAAACTAGAGGGAGGTGGATTCTGATTGGACAGAACAAAGAAATTTTTTTACACTGAGGGTGGTGGAACGGTGTCCCAGGTTGCCCAGAGAGGTGGTGGATGCCCCATCCCTGGAAACATTCCAGGCCAGGTTGGCCGGGGCTGTGAGCAACCTGATGTGGTTGGAGATGTCCCTGCTCCTTGCAGGGGGGTTGGACTGGGTGGCCTTCAAAGGTCCCTTCCAACCCAAACCAGTCCATGATTGTATGACTTGCCACTGGGAGCAGGTGGTGGAGGATCAGTCGCATTTTTTGGTTGTGGCTTGGTGATAGCAAACTGCTGGCCAAGTTGGGTGGAAGTACCTTGCTGATGGTGAGCTGCAGTGACTCTTGAAAATAATTTGGTGCTGGACACAAGGTGGGTTCAACAGCACTGCTGGGAGGGAGAAGCACCCGCTGCCTCCAGGCACCAGTTTCCCAGTAGCCCATGGCCAAATTTGCATACATGGGGTGGTGTCTCTCCATCTTTCTGCACGAGGAGAAGGCATCCCCTGAACTGCCTGGGCGCTCGTCTTGCCAAGGCGGGGTCTGGTACAAACCCCACAGATGGGTTTTTGTTTTAGACCTCTGACATGGTGACACATAGCCCTGTCTAAAGAAAAAACCCAGAACTCTATGTGGTCCCTTTGCCTGTGGACTGGTGGCGATGGGGTGGTGGTTTTGGAGGCACAGCTATAGCGGGAACGATATCGGAAACGGATTTGTTTATTGAATAGACATTTCCTTCCATCAATTTTCATTTTTTGATATATTAAGGAAGGCAAAGAACCAATACGCTCTGTAACTCACAAAGTGTTGAAATACAAGTCTTTTCTGTAGCGCTTGCAGCATTCCCAGTGGATCCCATTACCTAAATTAGGCTTTTTAAAGTGAAAATTAAAAGAAAACCACAGACAAACAAGCCTCAAACTGAAGTTTGACAAGTAATCACACCTTGCAGGCCACCAACTGTGTAAATAGGTAATGCTTTAAGATCTAAATGCATTTTGAAATGGTGTGTTTATTGGTTTTTTTTGGTTTTTTTTTTCAGGGAACGGGCAGTCAACACATCTCAATCAGGGATGCTTCAACTGACCGTGGGCAACCTGAAACCGGAGGAGACCTACACCTTCCGAGTGGTGGCGTACAACGAGTGGGGACCGGGAGAGAGCTCGCAGCCCGTCAAGGTCGCCACGCAGCCGGAGCGTGAGTACGCGTAGAAATGGAACGGGATCTTGGCGCGGGCGGCGGCAGGAGCCGTAGCGACGAGCTGCGGCTCTGCGGTTCTCGTAGTGCATTGGTTTAAGGTTTTTGTAGAGCTCCTCTTAGAAAATATGGCCCAGGAAATATATATAAGCACGGTAAATAAAACCTTTCCTCAGTTGGTGGTATTCCTTGCAGAGCACCTAGCTGCTCAACGGCGGCATATTGCTGATTTGTGTTGCGATTTTGATGATCGCGCGTCCCATATTCTGTCGTCTGACACCATAAGTGATCTCAAAAGTTATGCTGTGGTATGTAAGGAGTTGGTTTTTTACAAGGAAAGGTGATAAACTCACTGAAAGACACAACAGCTTCCCACTGGAGTAAACATTTTGGCTTATCCGTGTTTAAAAGCAAATATTTTTTATTAGTTAATGTTTAGCTTAAATGTGTTTTATAAATCTTTGGAGCAGGTGGAAGCTTTTAATAGAGCTTTTTCCTCTTTCTGCACGTCTCATTTCATGATAACTATTTCCGCACATCTGGTCTCCAGAAAGAGGAGACGTTTTTTTTCTGGTTGAGTTTGTCCTCTTGCAGTTTTTCTTGCTTGGAAAGTCCAGGAAGGGCTGTTGCAGAGAGAGAACCGAAACACGATTTGTGCCCTTCCACGGCAAAATTAATTATTCAGAAGAATTGGCCGTAAAAATGGGGTTGGTGTTTAGCTTTTAGCTGTGTTTTGTACTGGTGGGACTGGTCTGCTTCGGCAAACCAAAGGGATGAGGAGTGGGATGCAATCGAACGCTTGACAGAAGCACAAAAACTGTTTTACGTCGTCACACGTCGCCGCGTACTGAAATTTTAACCGAAAGGCGGTATTTGTCTGAAAACACCTCATGCCAAGGTAACAGCTGTGCTGGGAAACCCTGAAACGTGCGTTCTTGGTTCGCTGCCTTGTCGCCGGGAGCAGGTAGAGGAGGTGGGAATGGCTTTCCGCGGTGGGTGGAGGAGGAGTTTGGAAGCCAATTTTGTGAGAAGACAAGCTCTGGAGGTGGCTTGAGGTGCCTTTTGAACTGTTGAGTTCCTTTTTCAGCTGAGCCAAGCCCCAGGAAAGGTGTCAGGGCCAGTGAGAGCGTGGGTGACATCCCCGGCCTAGGCGAGGCCTAGACAAGGGACGCTGTGAACAAGGGGAGACAAGGCCTTTACATTTAACATTATTCTGTGATTTTTGCATCTAGGGCTTTGTTGGTTGCAAACCACAGATTTTACTCCCTGTCATCACTTCCCAAACCCCCAAGAGCAGTGATGTTGGTGAACTATCACCCAGGACGTGTCGCTTTCTGGTTTTTGCTGGATGGCCTTGCGTTTTAGATAGGCCTTCCACTCCCGCTGCGAGATTGCTCCGCTGCTCGTTGCGCTTCTTCGCGGTTGTGCAAACATACGCAAGGTTGTATCTCAGCCTTTTTTGGGGAAATAATTCTGGAAAGTCAGTTTAGGAATCTTTTGAAAGTCTTGAGTAACAAACCATCAGCATGATTTCTCTATTAGTAATTTATCTCTGCATAGATATGCACAAATGCGCGTATACACATTTCCACATAAGTTTGTGGTTTTTATATATAATATATTTATATTTACAGAATTAAAATAACATTTCAATTTGGAAAATACCTTCCTGCTCTCGAAGCGCCGGTGAAAAGCAGACACTTCTGCTGTTACCCTCCAAAGCTGCCGTGTTGCGGAGTTACTGGCTGTGTCGAATGCAAAGCGTAGACATTTTTGCTGTTTTTCCGGTTTAATAACTTCAAGATTTCTCTAAAACGTCAGGTTTGAGCGGGGAGAAAAATATTGCTTTCCATTTTTTCTTTGCGCTTTTTACTGTTGACCAAATTATCTTATCATTTGGAAACAACTCTCTCCGGTCCTGGGAGGCAGTCAGCCTCTGTGCGGCTGTCTTTTAGAACATGCTGTAACTATTGTACAGTAAATTACGTGGCGGCACATAAATTGAATTTCCACATTATTTGGAAATATCAGAAGTATTATGCAATCTGGCATTGTTAAGGAAGAAAAAGGTGATGAGAAAGGACATCTGAAATTCATGTCTGTCAGTGCCGGTTTCCAAAAGTGCATACATTTGCTCAGTAATCAGTTTAAAAGATCAACAGAACAAGTTCCAGCTTTTTGAAATAATCATCCAGAATATATGGGCTGGATTTATATGAAGGTTTTTGTCCTCAGATTAACATCTCCCCCTTCTTTTTTTTTTTTTTTTCCAGTAAGCCACAACCCGTTTTTCTCTTCCTTTATGGTGTATAATTTCACTACGGTATTATCAGCCCGGATTTAAATCCCTGCCTGCTTAAGCCATGTCTAATCTTTTCATACCACATGCGGAGACTTTGTGAGTTATTATTTTGGCTCCTCAAGACGCTGCTAAAGCAGCTTGGGAGCTAGAGAATAAAGGAGAGCATCTATTCACGCGAGGAGGATTGGAATTGTCCGGCCGAGCTTTGAAAGCAGTTTCCCCGCTGTGGGACCAGCTCGTTGCTTTTCACAGCCTTTATGAATTAAAACCGGTTTCCTAATAAATCTGTGTCTCCGCCGTGCGTGTGCGAGGCGGTGAAGGAGATGATGAATAGGAAGGCCTGTTGACGTGCCCCGAAGAAACTTGACGGCGTCGTTCATGAAGTCGCCTCTTATCTCCCTTCCAGTGAAATCAATTTGGCATGCGTTGACGTCTCAACTTCTACGCGAGCGTCTTCAAGGGCTTTGTAAGGAATAATTAATTACTGCATCCTTCCGAGGTAGAGAATATTATACCTACTTAAGAGGAGCCCAGCTGCGGCCCCATATGTCTCCCCCGTCCCCAGCAAATCTCTGACCCGCCATGGTTGCCCCCGAGGTGGGGAGGAGCTGTGCTCCCCACCCCAATGTCCTGAAAATGGAAATTCTCAAAAAAAAAAAAGAGGTTTGGGGTGGGTTTATGGAGTGAGTGGGGCGTTTTGCAGCAGCTAGAGGGTGATCGTATGTGCGTAGGCGACTCCGGTGACTTTGAATCACTGAGAATCCGCATCTCCCTGGATATTTTTGTACTTCCAATTGCCGCTAGACTGGCGCGTCTAACCTCAGAAATCAGTCCCTTTGTCACTTCAGAATTTCATTTTTTGTGATTATGGTGGGGAAGCCTTTATTTTTATTTTTTTATCACTTGTTGTACCTGAATTTTCTTGCGCAGACAGCTAGCAGCAAAACCTACCATCAATATTCCATTAAAGCAATTGTGCCAGAAGCTATTTAAGTTTTTTATTTTGAGGGTGGTGGGTTTATTTTTATTTTTTTTTCCTGCAAGTTTTTCAGTGGAGGCGATTTTCTTTGAAGGTATTGCACAGGAAATGTGAAAAGGACATAGACAAAAAAATCTCAACTGCGGTCTCTTTTAACATACATTTCTTATAGAGGTGTCAAAACCACGTAGAAAATTAAAAGGCCATTAAAATTAATGCGATAAAATTTCACATCGCAAAGGCAAGGCAGGGATGGCTTGAAAGCCCACGTAGGTGACAATTTTAGCAAGCGATAATCAGTTTTATAGATGTTGATCTGCTCAAATTAAGGTTGCAGGATAAACGCGCGCTGGAATAATTGTATTTTTGGAAGACTCGGATCAGATCCGTCCGTTTTAGACACCAGTGCAGAGACCGGGCCAGATCGTCGCCTCTCAGGGCTGGCGAGTGTTTCAGAGGGCACCGGTGCCACCTTTGCTCCCTTCTCAGGTGTTTTGGGTACCAATTTCAGCCACGGTGATGCTATAAACGATGGTAAACGATCTTACGGTAGTCAGGGTCTCGCTGAAATGAGAGCCCTGCCATGAGTTTGGGTGAGCGCTGCAGGTTCTCTACCAAACCTCCCACCAACCCGGCTTTGACCAGGTTTTTGGGAATCTAGGTGGAGAAAAAGCTGAGCTTGTGGTTAACAAGTTGGCAAGACCTGGAGCCAAGACTCCGATGTTGGGAAGATCGTTGAAGCCTCTTGGTTTCTTCATCCGGAGAACGTAAATAAGCAAAGCTGATGAAAGGTTGGACCAGATGATCGATGATCTTCCAAGGTCCCTTCCGACTTGGACTGTTCATCGAGTCTATGACTTTTCCTCGCTCCCACGTACAGGTCTATCCGTGCTGCTTAAACGCAATATTCTTTGGGGTAGGGATTTCCTTTTCCGTTATTTCCGTTATATATTCCAGATATTACCAAAATGAATAATTTTTACAAGACCTGCAGCTAGTCCCATCGAATGAGGGAGCTCCATCAGGAGCCTGCTCTGCTGCAGCCCATCCCACGTCAACCGTCACGGCGACGAACTGAGGACATGACGCTTCCATCCATCTCCATAAATACATTATTTTAAAGGGAAGAAAAAAAAAAAAAAGAAAAAAAAAAGGTCTTGGTCCAAGTCGACGTCCTCACCCAGCCAAATTTTGCGCGTACAAATTAATTCCCGAAATAACGAATGGCCGCTTTGGTTTTGCAAGGTGTAAAATTTATATTTTTTTATATATTTAATAGATTTCTTAATATGTGAAAGAGCTAGGGGAGGCAGAAACGTAGGCGTCTCCGGTGTAGTTCCTCCGTGGTGAATTTTCCTTGGCGTTTGAGGGGAGGGTGAAGCAGCGCTGCAAAAATGTGTTCCTGCGGAGTCGTTAATATCCTCCTCGTTTGTGTGTGTTCTTCCGTAATGGCTCCGTAAAATACACCCTGGGGTAACTTTATGCCGTTCCCACACGGTTCTTTAATTTTATGAGTCATTGAGGTGTGGCGTTGGCGGGCGGGGGGGACAAGGTTTTCTATTGCGTTGAATTCTAATGAAGCGTATTTTCCTTTCTCAAAGTTGGGCAGCTCTAAAGGAAAAGATGGTGATGTCCGTTTTTCCCATCTTGACTTTCGGCTTCCCATCCACTTTTTTATTTTTTTCCCTTTTTTTTGTCTTTTTCCTGAGAGAGAAGAGTTGCTTCAGTCTCAGCTCTTGGAAGGTGCTTCGCTTTGCAGGAGGTTGCTGCAGGAGCAGGACAAGGTCTTGCTCTAGCGTGGTCGGTAGGACGCTGGTGGTGGCCCCAGCACCGATCTGGGTCGTGCGTCTGCCCTGGCATCCGTTACACAAGAGAGCAATGGAAAATATGAACTCAGATCCCTTGAACGCATCTGTGATATGAATTTTGTCGTCTTTTCCCCTGTGTTTTTGGTTTTACAGCAAGTTTAATTTCAAATAAAGTCAAAATTGGCTTTGTCATGTGGGGAATCTCAGCCGTTTCCTCCTGGCAAGCATTGATAATTGAGATTAAAGACCACTTCATCTTCATCCTTTGAAGACATCACGCAAGCTCTTCTTTTCTGTGAGTTAAGAGGGCGGATTCAGCTTATTAATAGTCGGAGAATTAAAGGAGAATTAAAATTTAGGAGACTAAAAGTTAAACTGAAAAACAAATCAAGCCTGTAAAGTAAAATTTTTCATTTTCAAATTGTCTTGAGTTCGGTCTAAAGAACCCCAGAGTGCTTGCTCTTCGTCGTTCATTTTAATTAACGGAAATAACGCAGTCAAAATCTTTGGGAGGTTTTGTTTGGTTGATTTTTTCCCCCCACCCCGATCGGCTCTTCCGCCTCCTTTGCGTCTGTCTCATTAGAAAATGGCGTCGCTCTATGAAATATTGTCGTGAAAAATGAATCTCAAATCCTTTGCGTCCCCTTTGTGAGACCTTCTGAAGTCTCGGTGTCCTCCGTTGCGCAGAGGAAGAAACTCAGTAGGTGAGGAGTACGTGTTATAGCAGATTTACACGCAGAATCCTTCCGGTTGCAACTGTGAGTAGGTATCTCCATGGCTTCACGCTTAGGAATTGTTGGTACGTCCAACACAGGGAGAATCGGCGCGTTATTTCCCTTCTAATTCCTGAGGTAGTCACTAAACGAGAAAGAATGTCTTACAAGACTCATCTATTTTGCCTTCTTGAAAAAAAATAAATTAAAAAAAAAATTAAATTTCTCTTCGTTACTACTTCTTTAAACCATTTTCATCGGACTCGTTAAATAGAGGTTGAGGACGGCAAGGAGTAGCGTGAGGACCAGAGGATTGGGGCTCACAAGAAATTGTGATGGAGTCTCTTGTACGTTGAAGTAGAGTGAAAACAATTCTTGATTGCTTTCAATTTTCTGTTTTAATTAATCAAAATTTTGAGTTCTGTTGGCCAGTGTGTAAAACTTCCGGAAGGCTTGTGCTAAAATCAGCGGAAGTAATTTAAAAAAATTACTTAGAGAAGAACGATTTGGGTTTGAAAATGCCGTTAACGGCATTATGGAATTAATTTGCTTCGTTTTTCTTGCTAAACGAAAATTGTCGCTGTTTTCTCGAAACGTTTTGATGTCTGTGAAGACCACGTTTACTAGAAATTATCCGCTTCGGTGAAAATATTCCACACGCTCTGGAGGAGAAGAGGGATTTTCCGTTGCTGAGGTTTTCGGTGCTTTCTGGAGGTGGTGGCTATGGAGAATTTGGCGCTTGTCACCTGATCGTTGTTTTTGATAAACGATAAGTTTCATTGGCTGGAAGTGTAATTCTGCTCCAGGTTTGCTGAGATGCAAAGACACCGTTACGCCAAGTGGTGGAAGCTCTTCTGCACCATTTCCTTCATCCTTACCTCCTTCAAGGGAGTATTTGGATGCCGCAGTCCTGGGGCGGCGTGGCCGTCCTTTCCGTTTGCCGCTGGTGAGACACGGGGTGGGGTTTCACCAGCCAGGTTTGGCAGGTAGCGTTGACGCTGTCTGGTCTTTCTCTGGACAAGAGCACTTGCGCGTAGATGTAGAATCATAGAATGGTTTGGGTGGGAAGGGACCTTCAAAGCCCATCCAGTCCAACCCCCCTGCAAGGAGCAGGGACATCTCCAACCACATCAGGTTGCTCAGAGCCTCATCCAACCTGGCCTGGAATGTTCCCAGGGATGGGGCAGCCACCACCTCTCTGGGCAACCTGGGACAGTGCTCCACCACCCTCAGTGTAAAAAATTTCTTCCTTCTATCCAGTCTGAATCTCCCCTCTTTTAGTTCAAAGTCATTATCCCTCATCCAATCACACCAGGCTCTGCTGAAGAGTTTCTCCCCATCTTTCCTGCAGCCCCCTTTGGGCACTGGGAGGCCGCTCTAAGGTCTCCCCGGAGCCTCCTCTTCTCCAGGCTGAACAGCCCCAGCTCTCTCAGCCTGTCCTCACAGCAGAGGTGCTCCAGCCCTCTCATCATCTTCATGGCCTCCTCTGGACCTCTCCAACAGCTCCACGTCCTT
>JAAGAY010144447.1:12266-75230 GCA_011801015.1 Ardeotis arabs | reverse complement strand
TTCTCCCCAGGCTTAGTCTGGGCTGCTGAATATTTCATAGCCCCTGAGAAATGCTGCTGTAATCAACTTGCAAATAATGAAATGGGCAGTGATAATAGAGCAGAGGTAAAGCACGCCATTAGAAAGCATCAGTGCTTTGGCTGCTGCTGCAGTCTCGCTGTAGCAATTTAGCAGGTTATCTGATAAAATAATGATGCTATCAACTACAAAACCAAAATGAATGTTATGCCAAAAAAAATCAGAAAGTGTCTCAGGTGGCCAACGTGAATAGCAAAGAGAAAAAATCAGAAAGAGTGCCAAAAGAATCCCATTCAAGACCGAAACTCAATTAAATGCATTAATCACATGCCAATTACACACCGCCATGTTAGGGTATTAAGAGAAAAGTAAGTTTACAAAAGTTACTTAAGGCAGGAAAAGTTATATAAATATTGAAATAAAACCAAGAAAATATTTAAGAAGCAGGGAACATATTTATTTTAACCAAAGCTTGTACAGTAACCCAGCTGCTCGCGTAACTTCTTTGTAACAGGATCTTGAGGTTTGACATTTGGAACCTCAGATGTTGACAGCATCCCCTCTGTACTGTCTGGGGCTGGAGAGCACCAAAAGACAGCGGAAGACCAACAGTGAGATAATGATAATGGCATCTCCTGAAGAGATGACATGAGCTATGGTTAAGAATTTCATGTTGAATTCCAGGATTGAGCAAGAGGTGAAATAAAACAGGCAGTGATGGGATGAAGAGCAAGATCCACATGTGAATTATGCAGGGAAGCTCCACAGAAAGTAATTCTTCATCTCAGTTCAGAAATCCTGCCCAAAACCTGACTGTTCATTAGCACAGCTGAATTCCACTGCACAGCCAGTGTCACGACTGTTAAATATTAGAATAGATCATTCCAGTTGGATGGGAACTACAACAATCATCTAGTCCAACTGCCTGACCACTTCAGGGCTGACCAAAAGTTAAAGTATGTTGTTAAGGGCATTGCCAAAATGCCTCTGCAACACTGATGGGCTTGGGGCATCGACCACCTCTCTAGGAAGCCTGTCCCAGTGTTTGACCAGCATCTCTGTAAACAAATGCTTTCTAACATCATCTGAACCTCCCCTGACACATCTTTGAATCATTGCCATGCATCCTGTCACTGATGTGTACCGGAGATCCCGGTACACTGATGAGTACCGGGAGGAGAGATCAGCACCTCCCTCTCCACTTCCCCTCTTCAGGAAGCTCTAAGACACCAACGAGGTTGCCCCTCAGCCTCCTTTTCTCCAAACTAGACAAGCCCAAAGTCCTTAGCGGCCCCTTGTAGGACATGCCTTCCAGCCCTTTCACCAGCAAACAGCTGGTGAAAACAGCTGTATTTCAAGTGACTCTATGTGATGTGCAACTGTGGGGAAAAGAATCTGAGAAACAAGGACAGGCTGAAGAATAAATACAGTGCTCCAGTCTTGCCTGTTGGAAACACAGCAATCCCTCAAAAGTGCTGTGCGGCAGGTGGACCCTCCTCCTATGGACCAGAACACCCTCCAGTGCAGGAAAGGGTAGAGACTGTCTTCCCCAGAATGCATTTCCCCAGGCACCAGAGGAAACCCTGCTGAACCACAACTCCCATGGCTGCGCAGTTCTTTCCTGTCCTCCCTCGCAAGGACCAACATTCACAGTTGCCTTCTGACAGATACGCGGCGGTAACGCAACAAAGCGGTAGGCAATTCACAGAAGGCTGACACTGGCTCCATGAGTTAACTCCTGATACTCACAAGAATAAGTGGAACGTTATTCCTAGAAATTAAAGGAAGGTCTGGATGCAGGACCGCTGGTGGGTTCACATCCAACACTGCACGTTGCAAAGAGAAGTCCTGACAGAAGTGTGAGGTTGCTCGATGGGATACTGCAAATGTGTGCAAGCAGAAAGCCAACAGCAGTGGGAAATAAAAATTGCTACGCTCTTTGAGAAAGAACCTCTGCTTTCAGGAAAGACTTGCGCCAGTCTAATAATCTTTTACATGTTTCCAAAAGTAGTTAATAGAAACTACAGGAATCCAAGCTGATTGTAAAAGAAATATTAATGAATTTGATAAACATATCCTCTTCCTTCAGTCCCTTTGTACTTGCTATGTTCTCTATGTGAATATTCTGTATTTTCATTTATTTCCTCAGCAGCAACAGATACAGAAGGTGGATAGGTTTAATACTGCCAAAGAAAATCTGGTGTACACATGTTCAGTGCAGCAGGGGGAAGTGAGTTCTCTCTAACATCCCAGAAACATCACCTGTCACTCTGAAAGAAAGTGATGTCTCAGGGTGATACTGCACTGGAGTAATTACCATGCTTTGATAATCAAAGGACTCTTCCTGGTGTTATCTTCCATCTGCCAGAGAAGAGATCACACAGATAGACCTTCCAGCCAGATGGAGTCACCAAAAATTCTCTTCATCTATCAGAAAGCTCAGACATAACTGAGACACACTCATTCATATTCTTCTGCTCTCCCTCCTGCAAATACCCAAAGATAAATTACTCAGACAAACTCGGATTTAGACTTTAAATGTCACAGGCAAATCTTATGCAGCTCATTTTTCCTTTCACTTTTTTTTCCCAGCATGAAAGAATTACTCTTATTAACTCACTGGGGCTCATGTCTTCCTTTTACTATCTGGGAAAAAGTACAATGTGACAGACAGACCTTGTACAATAGAAGGCTGGTGGAACTGCTCTCTGAGTTTATCCATTAAAAATAAAAAAATCTACTTCAACAGCTGTGAATTTTCTCCAGTATCACCAATCCTCTTCTGGATATCAGCATCCCAGTCTGACCCTTCTATAAAATGAGAAGGCTATGGTGATACAGGTTCCTATAATTTGTGAGGTGTCTTTTTTTGTTATTTACATATATAGAACTAGTCTTGGAGCCAGGATGATTAGGAGATATACACACACACACACAGTCCTACCATCAAGTGACTCCTAAACAATGCTCAACTCCAAAGTGGGGCTCTCATTCCTAAACTAACTCTTACAAACCAGCAAGGAAAGCAACAGTTCACTGCTCAGGCATTTCCTTCTCCTTGGACAACTGACTCTATCGGGAGCCTTTCAGAATTTGCAGCATCATATTAAATCTTCCCTAGACTACATATTTGCCAACATGTTGAAGAAAAGGATTTTGACAACTCTAATGGCAATTTCTGATAAGTACCAGAGATGGGGCTGGCAGCAGCGCTGCTCATTACAGCTGTCGGGCACTTCCCCTTTTCCAGAGCCACTTTCATCTGCTAAAAAATGCAGCCTCATGCTAAATGTAATTTTGGTTATCTCCCTTAAAATGATGCACATGTTTCTGAAAATAAAGCCAAAGAAAAGTACTTTTCCCTGCCCAGGTTAAAAGGTCTTGACATCCTTTTTCTTACAGCAGCTCGAGTATCTCTACTCTCTCCAGCAAGGACCTGACCCAGGAAAAAGCTTTATGTCAGGGAGATGCTTTTTACTGCCATCTGAAATAGGAAATCATAATCCTGTGAGAAGAGGAACAAAAGCATGGAAATGGCAGAAAATTAAGGAAAAGTGGGGAAAACTGGAACCGAGAGATGTGTGGGGAAGACGATGGATAAGAATAGGGAAGAAAATTTGGCTGGGGAGTCAGGGATGAAGGAGGGTGAGAGAGTAGGGAGGAAGGAGGGTGACATAGTCAGTCAATCTAGGCGAAAGCTCAGGAGAAAAAAAAAATGGGTGAAAAAGGAGAGTGAGATCAGGAACTATTTGGATGCGAACAGGGTGAGCTGAGACCCATCCAACACGCAGCTGGCACAAGGGGAGATCGGCGCTGGCTGGGCAGAGATGGGAGGACACAGGGCGAAGGAGGCAGCAGCAGAGAGGCTGGATGGGAGACTGGCAACAACAGGGAGTCCAGCAAACAACAGGAAAGTAATCTAAGTCCTTTTGTGAAAAAAAAAAAAAAAAGAGAAAATGTACAGATTGCTAAGACAGGAAGAGTGGCTGTGGAGGGAAATACACCCAGGGGAGCCGTAACAGTGAGCAAAAGAGGTATGAATAAGGCTTAGGAAAAGACAAGCAACATAAAGTAGAATGAAACAGGTCTAGTCAAAAACAGAAGGTCAGTAGAGAACATCTTTTGACATAACTATGCAAAAGAGTCTATACCACTGAAGCATACTCCTCTCCAGAACCAAGTCCAAGAAGGAATGCAGGTATGCAGCCACAGTAAAATACACATTTTGAGGACAACTGGGCTAGAATATATCTTTTGCTTTACCTCATTTCTCAGATAGCATAAAGCAGTAGAGTAATAAAAGGGACTGATGTTACAGGACAGTTCTTTCAAAATATGAAACAACAACACTCTGTGCCTGTTAAGGACATGACACCAATTTACATCAGCTATGGATTTTGTTGAAACTATCTTCTTTAGACACACCAATGGCTTGAGGGTCTGCCGTAGGAAGCCCTTACTCCTTGTGCAAAACCAGACTGGCCTGCCCTGTAATGTCACATACCCAGCGTCAGTCAGAGGCTGTGAGGAGTCAGCTATGGCTCTGCAGCGTGCTGACACTTCCCGTCCTTGCATTGCCTCCAGCACAGGTAGTGCTCTCCAGGGACAACCGTGGGGGTGGAATAAATGACCCTCAGCTTCTGCTGGACAGGACAGGGACAAGGCTGGCAAACTGCACAAGAAGCAAGCAAGACAAGTGGCCAGATCTTTTTGCTGCTTGTGACTGAAGGAGAAAAAGCAACCACCTAAGTAAACAAAGGTCCAAAACTTGCCAGAAATACTCAGACACTCTTGTCGCTATAGCCCTCCTCAGGTTTCCAGAGCCTGGGAAGCAAAGCAGGAGTGTGAGGGGCTCCCTCTGAACCCCACACCCAGGTGCTGTTCCTGCAGAAACCAGGCTGCAAAGGAGGGAGAGAGACAAGAACGGGGGAGACACTTGCCCCAGAGTATACACACACTGTATACCCAAATCTGAGTGCTCCTGGGCCCACCAGTCTAAGTGTGCCTTTAATTATTTCCATGGTAACTGATAGGTACACAACCACCCCCCTTACGCTGTATTCTCTTTGTGCATTTTAATTCACAGAACTGCTGTGCAGAACTCAGGAAAACATGACTGTGAGATTTATTTCTTTATTGGAAAAGCTGCAGAAGTGATGCTCTTGATGGCTGCTGCTAGAGTTATAGATACATCAGGGTAAAATACTGCACTGAAAACCTTTCCCATGACCCAGTACGGAAGTCGTATTTAAAGCAACTCAGCAACACACTTACATGTCAACAGCAGCTTCTTAGCTACTAGAAAAAAAGTGTATGGTGGTAGACTTCACTGCTGCCAGATGCAGTCATTCCAATAACATCTAATTTCATGTAATTGGCTAGAGTAAGTTCAAGGGAAGATCCGGGGTGGAGGAGAGATAGGAAAGGCAAGAGAATAAGCAGCAGTCATCCAAAACCATAAAAGTCGCTTTCCTGGTATTCCACCTACCCATGAACTGAGGGTTCTGTGCTCAAATCACCCTTAAAGCTTCAGGTAATGGGTTTTTTTTTCAGTCTTTACCTTAGATAGAGAAGTCCAACTGTTACAGAGAGTGAAACTTAGGACACAAGAAAGTATCCAGCAACAGTTTACTATATGCACCTTGAAAGAAGTGCAGCAGAACTTGAGCCTCTCCTCTTATTCCTAACATTGACCAGTATCAAACACACACTATTAAGAGTGGTATCTAATTTATGGATTTTGAGAACAAATCAAACCCAATAAGCTTATAAAAGCTTTCTCCCAGAACTTCTCCATGTCCTGCAGAGTACTCTCCAACAATGTACGATCTGGTCCACAGGCCTTGAGCCAAAGAGGTGAGGTTACTGTCTCGTTCTCCAGAGATGTTTCTGTAGAAATATCCCAGTAAATTCAGGCAATGGCACAACAGGCAAAGTGCTCTCTTCCCCATCAGTCCAGGCAAGGCACCAGGCGTATGCAATGTATTTAAGAATATTATCCCAAACAGAGTTCTCTTTCCTTTCCTCCTAACGGCCCAGCACAGACCAGCACTGAGTTGCCTGCGGAACAGAGGGCACAGCAGACCATCACCGCAGGCTACGATCTCGGCAGCCTTGCCTTTCATCAGGCAGCGCCGCTCAGAGCCAGTTCAAAAAAAAAGGCATCTTGCTAAGAAAATACCCTGCGTCTCAGTCACAGCGAGCCTGCATCAGGAAATCTGCAGACGAAGCTGAAAAATGTACCAATTTAAAAGGAGTAAAATAGGGCAGTTAAAAGCTTCTACCTTTTATCTGAAAATGATTCATGAGACACCCCTACAAAGTGACAGACAACAGCAAAGCAGTTCATCTACTATTGATAACCCAGCATTCCCAAGTCATCAATAGCCATTTCAGTGCTCCTAAAGTAAATTTAGCTTCATCTTCATTATTTTCTGTATTGAAAGACCAGGGACATATTCATGGATGTTTACACAATGGTGAGAGAGCATGCTATTTTACGTTTTATTACACTACCAAAGCAGAGTATCTTTCAAACACTGCTTGTGTATAATTTCTGTCTCTCTAAAAGCTGGAAGGCAATCATTAGCATGTTGGATCTGGCAAGTTCATATTATCTATCTGGTGATTATAGAAAGACAGAGAAGCCTTCAAAAAAAATACCCTTCAACTTCTGCATTTAGTACACATCTGATCAAAATACTAGCACCATTACCTAAATCAGCACATCTTTAGCATAAACCATTATTCAGAACACATTAACATTAGTATAAAAAGCATTAAATAATTATTAGAGGCTGTACTGCCTATATTTTATCTTCCCTTCCAACTTCAAAACTATAAAACCACACAACAACAACCTGAGCGCAGGAAAACATTTTCTTGATGGTGATGACAAGCTAGGCTACATGGTAATTTGTTGGACATTACCAGCCCAGATGAACACTACAATACAATACGGCTCTAGTTTTTCAAAATATACCAACCCCTAGTCAATGTCATTCATACTGCAGCAGCATCAACGTGCTAGATACACACCAAAAGATAATACCGTCCTCCAGAGATTCCTGTAGAAAAGGACAGAAAGACGAGAGACGAGGGAGGGGGTTAGGGTATACATATACATAGGTATACAAAGTAATTGGGATGACTGGTCTGTGCCTTGTTACCTTATTTATTCATGCTTCAGGTAAAGGGGAGACAAGGAGGTGCCAGGAAGATCACAGAAGCTGGGACAAGATGGCTACAAAAAGAGGTAGAAGAACAGAAAGAGAAGTCAAACAGAGCATGTAGAGTGAGGCCAGCGAAGACAGACCATGAACGAAGAGGTTCAACCAAAAATAGTGATAAGGGGTAAAAAAAAAAAAAAAAGCAAAGCTAAAACTAGTGGGAGCAGAGGGGTGCAGGAAAGGTCTGTGAGGTGCTTTGCTTGCTCTGCTCTCGGGCAGGGGCTTCACACACCCTGGCATCTCAAGGACCTCTGGTAAGCCCTATGTTATAGCCTGAACGATGCTGACCGAAAGAGCAGGGCTCCTTATCTCTCTGGCTTATACACCATTGCAATTAGGCCGGTTGTGCGGGCCCCTGGCGGGTTGTCCCCATAGGGGCCGGCTGCCCTGTCTCAGGACCCATGTGGATAACAGAGGTGTCCTTAAGGAGCCCCCTTCAGCCCCAGGCTCTCGCCCCTTCCTGCCCCCATCCCGACCCTCGCCTGCTGCTTTTTTCAAAGAATCCTTAGGATAAGGTAATGCTATGAAGGCTGCAGTAAAAGCACGTCAGTACACGCATCCTGCTCCCTGCTAATTCCCAAAACTATAGCAACAAACAAATAGATTCAATTACCAATGTAGACGCTAGCCCAATTCAAGGGGATTGGTACATATGTTATAACAAGATGCTGGAGCCGCAGCCCGATCACATTTACATGAAGAAATCATTTTATGTAAATCTCTTATCCACGAGCGAAGGCCGTACAGGAGAGAAGAAACAGCACTGTACGGAGATTCGCGATGTGTGGCAGATGGGCAATTTAAGGTAAATCACACAGTTCACTTATACAAGACGTATAACCTGGGGAGGAAGTGTGTAGCTTCAAAGTCATAAATTATTTATAAATAATACATCCTTCTCATGAAATATCCAAACGGCCAAGCACTCATTTTTCCCATTATTTTTCTCCACTTTTACAAACTAGAGGGAAGCTGAAGATGAATATCTTATCAAGAACGAGCCAGTTTTGGGTGAGGATGGACTCAGACAGTGGAGTTAGGGGCTTGCAGACAGGACAGCAGGAACTGAAGGCAGAACTGCTGTGCCCACCCACCTGGGAGCAAAGCAGCAGAAGTCAAAAGGAGGGAGCTGGACTGTGCTGAGGAAACTGTTCCCCGGGGAGTTCACAGCCTCCCAGGGCTGTCCCTGCCAGCCTGTTCAAAATCACCACTCGCTTTCTGCCAGTGGTGAAATCCACTGCTCAGATTCACAAATCGCAGCTGCGGCAGCCGGGCGCGCAGCGTCTTCTCTGCTGGCAGTGCTGCCTCTTCAGAGCACTGGCTATGCTCCGTGCAACGCACAGAAACACCTCCGTATTCAATTCCCCAGCTTCTTTCAGCACTTCTGTTGTGATACCTCAGCAGTCTGACACCTTCTTATCTTCGTCACCCAATGCAGCACCTGCCCAAACTGCCCTCCAATGACCAGTTCCACTTGCTTCTCACTTTTCTGTCTGATGTCCTGCCTGGTGACCCTGAATGCACACCAATGCTCTTACAGGTATCACCTTTTGATAGCTATAGACACAGTTCATAATTTATTTTTAGGTTGCTGACTCTTTGCTGTTCAAAGTCCTTTTCAGATCTTCATGCTCAGCTTGCACTCGATTCAACAGTCTGGCTGGGTTTTTTTTATTGGAATCATTAGGGGCAGATACTCATATGCTCAAGGATATCTTTGTAGTTTGAATAACTCCTAACATCTGTGCTTTCAGCAAACCATTGTTTTCTGCTTGCTTATATACAGATGCAGATGCCTTGTGACTTTTACAGTGTATTTAAGCAGCCTTCCATTTTGAGCCTCCTGACTTTCTCCTGTTCTCAACTAGTCTGCTGTTATTTGGGTGCGGGAAAGGTACTTCAGTGTCTAAAAAGCCCTAAAAGTTAAAAGACAGATGTGTACACACCTAATTCAGACCTCTTCTGAAACTCCTTGAAGTCTTGGTATGTATTTTCTTTGTATTACAAATAGTAAATTTGTCTAAATGCAACAGGAGTGTAATTCTTGAGGTCACTGCTCATGCCACATGTGCAGTATAAGGCAAATAAAATACACAACAGAAAAAAAACCCCTAATTTATTTTCTTATTAGCTACAGATATTAGCGTCACTGTCTCGTATCAATTAGCTGCAATAAAAAAAATGGTAATACCAGAATATTTCTTCTCAGTTTTAGAAGTGTCGCATTTTTCACATGAGAAAAACTAAAAATAAACATACCTCTTGTATAAGAAAGAGCAAACATAGCACCAAGTGTCACTTTACCCATGCAGTCACCTCCCTGCACCAGAGGTTTGCATGCATGATCCCTCTGAAGCCACATCAGAGTATGAACATGCAAATTCAAAAGTGATACGAAATCTACATTTTCAGTTATCATGGAAATCGTCTCAATAGCTATTGTTCATGTACACTTTGGCCTGTCAACCTCTGCAATCTTTTGGTTAACACTGAGGTTTGTTTCTGAACCTTCCTAAATATTTAAAAATTAATTAAAATGCTGTAGGAACTCTAATCCTCCCCAGCATTTTTTCTTCCTATACCACAGACTTCAGGTACCAAAACCAAAGAACAAAATCTCTTTTCTGTAGGAAGGAATATCTCTCTTGATTAAACTTCTTCCTACCTAAGCCTACATCCACCTCCCAGGTCAGATTTTAAAAGAAGGAATTTTCACGCATTTTGCAGCTCACAAAGGTCTTAGCCACTCTATCACACATGCAGCTGCTTCTCTTTCAAAGTCTCTGATATGACAAGTATATTCAAACCTTAGACAGTACCTAAGCTCTCATGCATGCCTTTAATTGGGGAGGACCTGTATAAAGCCTTGGATTTAATCCTCTCCTAAAATGGAACAGCTCCTTCTCCTTTGGGAAAAATCAAACAACTTAGGTTAAGACTGCTCCTCTTTCACTTTGAAAAACTTTATCCCTGACCTGGAAAGCCTGCTACAGTCTCCAAGGATTGCAGTAGAGCAGCAGTGTTTACACTGAGAAGGCAGCACCAGTATGCCTAGGCTCTTTGTGAATTTTAAAAATCATGAATAGGAAATAAATGTATATGAAAATGCTTCGGTCCTTATTTTGCAAACAGAGAGTCAGAAGATAAAAACAAATTGGACATCAACAGTCAAACGATAACTCCACTGTTGCCTGTCCTATTGACAAAGATTAAAGCTATACCTGTAATTAATAGAAAATTAGCTTGCAAGCCAAAATGAGAAGGCTAAGGTCACCAATAACAGCTCCACCACTCCCACGTGCAGAAAAAGCAGCAGATTTTGTGGGGTTTGTTCCCAGGCAGCTGTTAACACACCAGGAGAAGGAAACAAGTCACAGTACATCATGCCATTGTGGTTTATAACAAAAGTCCTCTCTGTAGGCTTGTGTCAGTAACAGTCTCTTGCCTTGAGTCTTGGCTATGATACCGCGTAAGGCCTATTAGCAGGACAGCTAAGCTCAGCACCTTGTCTGTTATTCCGTGGAGGCACATGGGACATGACGCTAGCTACAAACAGCTCGGAAATGGAGCAAGTAAGAACCGTGCTTTAAAGGAAAGGAAATACTTAGAAAACTCAAGAGAAGAGGCTTGCACAATAAGCGTTATTTGCCCAACATTTACAGGCTCAAGTCACTGCAAAGAATGAGGTTTTTCCTTATTTTTCACATCTGCAGACAGAATAGAGATTAAATAACTGCTCTTTTGCAAACATCTTGTAGGAACAGGAGACAATGACAGATACTGCGTTCCTGCTGTACAAGCCAGGGAGCATGTAAGTTTTAAAAACTGAAGGTGAAAAAGTGAGAATGAACTGAGAAACAGACATAAGGTACCAAGAACATGTCACTATCCTTTTTTATTTTGATAAGAATGGAGAATCTTTTTCAAATTTCTAAAGAACAAACTAGAGAACTCTTATTTGAGAACAGGCTCTCTTAAAAAATATCTGTCTGTAAAGAAGGTGGCATAGAGGTGGTCCTACCACCCATCCAGCACAGCTGCTTGAGAGTGTAGTTGTCATCACAGAATCACAGAGTGGTTGAGGATGGAAGGGTCCTCTGGAGCTCATCTGGTCCAACTCGTCTGCTCAACAAGGGCCACCTAGAGCTGGTTGCCGAGGACCACATCCAGACAGCTCTTGAACATCTCCAAGGATGAATACTCCACAGCCTCCCTGTGCAAACTGTGCCAGTGCTCAGTCACCCTCATGGTGATAAAGCATTTCCTGATGTTTAGAGGGAATCTCCTGTGTTTCAGTGTGTGATCATGGTCTCTGGTCCTGTCACTGGGCATCACTGAAAAGAACCCGGCTCTGTCCTCTTTGCACCCTCCCTTCAGGTATTTATAGACATCGATGAGGTCCTCCCTGAGCCTTCTCTTCTCCAGGCTGAACAGTTCAGCTCTCTCAACCTTTCCTCATAGGAGAGATGCTCCAGTCTCTTCCTCATCTTCATGGCCCTTTGTGGGACTCCCTCCAGTATGTCCATATCTCTCCTGTACTGGCAACCCCAGAATCGGACCCAGCACTCCAGGCTGGGCCTCACCAGGGCTGAGCAGAGAAGGGTGACCTCCCTTGACCTGCTGGCAATGCTTTGCCTAATGCAGCCCAGGACACCATTCCCCCTTTCTTGTCAGAAGGGCACACTGCTGGCCCAAGTTCAACCTGGTGTCCACCAGGACCTCAGGTCCTTTTCTGCCAAGCTGCTTCCCAGCTGGTCAGCCCCCAGCACGTACTGGTGCCTGGGGCTGTTCCTTCCCAGGGGCAGGACTCTGCGCTTCCCCTTGCTCCCAGTACGTACCACTCACAAGTCAAAATTTTGGATATGGGATAACTCCTAGCTGAAGTTGACATCCCCTGGACACAGCGCTGACCAGCTGGGGCCAGCCACAGGTACAGCTGCCCCAGCAGAAGCCAGCCTCTTGTCAGCAGGTGAATGACCTGTGATCCTCAACCCCACCTCAGCTACAGCCTCCTGCAAGCTCCACTTCACAATCTGCACTGCACCAGCATCCCCTAATTTAAAGCTCCATATGCACCCAATTGCCAGACATGCTTTGGGAAGTTAACCCTTTCCTGTATCAGACACACATCACTGCCAGGGCTGAGACAAAAATCCACTAGAGAGGATCACGCAGGAGAGCGAGAAAAAGGCAAGTTTCTGTTCACAGTGCGTGTTCAGCCACAACACTCCTCTACTGCTAAACTGAAACACCACTGGCAGGAAGAGAAAGCAGCACTGCAGAACTGGAGAACCCTGACGCTGAAACCTCGCTCTTTAGCATATGACTGACTTAATAGCACTATTTTTTTTTTGTAAGTGCTCGCTCCTGTCTGCATAAAATCAGGCTGTTACAGACACACACCACAGGTACTGCAGCATTAATCATAGATTCATAGAATAGTTTTGGGTTGGAAGGGACCTTTAAAGGTCATCTAGTCCAACCCCCCTGCAAGGAGCAGGGACATCTCCAACCAGATCAGGTTGCTCAGAGCCCTGTCCAACCTGGCCTTGAACGTTTCCAGGGATGGGGCATCCACCACCACTCTGGGCAACCTTTAATAAAACCAGGTAGGTAGGTGTTTAAAAGGTGTAACTCTCTCAGCTCTGCTCATTTACCTACGGCAATCTTCACACTTATTTTTTCTGAATTCAATCTTCCTAAGTGCCAGCTGCTGATGAACTGCAGGGAGCGTGATTTTTACTAAATGATGAACACTAAATTCCAAAGTTACACCTCAGACAATCGATTACTAGCTACTGACAGATAGCTTAAGCACAGAAGTTCCTGAGGGTTTTGGGGATTTTTTAAATTCCTCTAGACTGCAGTAAAAGGAAGCCTTTTCTGTTTAAAGCTGTTGCTTTTCTTAAAGCATCAGTGTAACTAATTATACAGGCTAATATTTAATTTAGAAAATACAACTGCTCTGTGGAGTGGGGCACACGTCATGAAACTGCAAAGACTCAGAAATTCTCCTTCCCAGGGAATCACAGCACTGCAATGTATAAGTTCTGTCTAAAATTGTTCTGTCAAAAAACCAAGTGAAAAGAAGTTTTCTTGGTTACTGCGTTTCCTCAATAAAATACTATTTACTACTGATCAAAACTGACAACTCGTGCTAATTTTACCACTGTCCAAGAACTAATACTTCAGTAATTCCCACAGGTGGGAGAAGCAAAGAAGTGACAAAAATCAACCAAGTGTTTCCAGGTTCCCAGCCTGCCAACCCTGAGGGCCAAACCTCCAGGGCTTTGGCATCTCAGGGTGGCTATAACCAGCTCCGCGGGACACCTCGCTTCCACACAGAGCCACGTCCCATGGTGCAGGATGACTCCAGCACTTCCAGGCTCCATGGTCCACAGCTGGGGATGAAACCTCCAGGTTGCCTGTCTCCAAAAAACCCCTAAGAGAAGACTCTCGCTGCTCCATGATCTGGCACCTGCCTTACCCTGCCAACATCTCTGCAGGTGCTGGAAACCAGGACGTGGCCAGACAAGTCCCTCCAGGCCACCCCGCAGAAGTTTAGGGGTCCCATCACTTCTTTCACGGACGGGGCCTCTCCTCCCAGGCCAAGCACGGGTGTTGATGTCCCTGTTGGGAACCAACTGCACCACACTACTTGTGCACGCGACGCCTAAGCACTGAATAAATGGGAAACACATAAATGCTGATTATCGGCTATCTGCCTGCTTTGCCAAGTAAATAATTTAGCTAATTTCCTCATAATAATGACCTCCCATTTTGGTGGGAAATCAATCCTCTGCTTCTGGGCTAGCCTGCTTTCTCCAGTACTTCTCTAGGGCTGCTTTTAATCAAACCTGTTGAGGAGGATGATAACAGAAAGCACCTGGAAACCAGCATCCATCAATTCATTGTAACTGGTCAGACCCCACGCACCAGACCCAGACATCACTTCTTTCCCTACCATTTACCCGACTGTTACCATTAATCAATTCCTGGTGTATGCGCTTTCCAGAAATGAGATGGACTTGTTAGATGAAATTAAAGATGGAGTCACAACTGAGTAAGGGCTTCAGGGTTCACTCACACAAATTAAAATATACAATTGATAGCAAAATGTAAATCAAGAGTATGAAATTAAATCTTCATGTTAAAAATGGAAAATAAAGATTAATTCTTGCTTTCACTTCAGTCAATATAATTGACTGGAACAAGAATTTAAAAGATTTGACAGGCTGTCCACCAAGATACCCTGGAAATCTGAACTATCGTACCATACCCCTACATAACTAGCATAAAACTATTTCCCAATGCATTGGCAAATTTCATGTGCTAAACCGCCAGGAATATTTTTTCCCAAATTCGGCTACACTGGCAAGACTAGTATGTGACTATTTGTATGCATCCCATTTGATTACCAAGGACATAGTTAAGAAAAGAGATAAAACAAAAAGGAAAGAAAATAGCTTTTTTTTTAAAAAAAAATCATCAAACTGGATTAATAGATGATATTTGAAGTACAGATTTGTTATAGGTGGTCTACAGGTAACCCTACCTCAGGTCCACATGCATAATGTCACAGGCTACTATTCCCCTGAGTGATGAATTAATCCACACAGAAAAGCTCTGTGACAAGTCATATCACAAAAGTCACGAAATGGAGGTCACAGTGCCAGCTAGCAAATGACACATTAAAAAGGAAAGAAAAAAAAAGGCAGAAAATGGTCTTTATACTTTCCACTTCACTATGAACGTGAGGGATTTATTTCACTAATCCATGGCTGGCCGCGTCGGGGCTACTTGGAGCTGCAGAGACGGAGAGAAATATCCAATTTTCAAATCCCCTCCAGCTACATCGAGGTAAGAAAGAAGAGCACTTCCGCCCCCACCGAGGTGTTATTGCTCTGCTGCCTGTACTAGGCCAACACTGTTTTCTGAAAAGGCTAAATGAGAGGAAGGCACGTGTGACAAACGGCTTCCTCCTGTAACAGTCAATGAAGATGGCCAAGATAGTGCCAAAACATGCTCATTTGTAGTTTATTTTGCCTGCCCAATTACAATGTTATGTCCCTATATAGCATGAGGGGGAGGAATTGCACAAGCAACCTTGCCTATCCAAATAACGAGCTTATTCAGACTGTTTAAGCATCAGATCACAATTCACCATTCCAGGGAAAAAGCTGTAGCCTTTCATACAAAAAGTACTAAAAATGAGGCAATATTTGAGAGTATTTGAAAGTGTGAGACAGAATACACACATTTAGTTTGGTCTTTCTATATTTCCTTTTTCCTTAGGCAAGCAAATCTATAAAGCCTCTCATCTAATGTGTTAGATTAATAAATGATGAAGCTACAAACAAGAGAGCCCCAACCTTCCATGATCTGTGCTCAATTATGGTGCATTTAAGAGTAAAGGAAAATGAAATTAATTTAATCTCTGTAATTGCCAAACTAAATGACACAACCTTGCCTATTACAACAGATCAAAACAATACATTTACATGTACCAAATTGTTGTAAAAAGTGTAATTTTTACTCTGAATAGCTTTTTCTGATGTATTAGCTTCCATCCCTGGAAAAGTACCCACCACACGCTGCAGCAGAAGTCATGGGGACCAGGCTTTTCTCCATAAGCAGGCTCTGGATCAGAGCTACATTTAAGCTAAGCTCTATGATAGCATTTCAAAAGAAAGTGAAATTATATTCCAGAATGTGTTTGGTGAATGTTCCTTACTAAATTAAGTCTGGAGCCACAGTTTTCTTATAGTTTGCAGGCTCTAACAGTCCAAATGCTGGTCCACGCACTCTACTAGAAGGAAAAGTAGCTATTATTTACTAAAGGAAGAAACTTCTGTAGGCAGTGTAGTTTGTTAGGACATCACCCTCAACACCATCCACAGCAAATTCTTTAGCAATTTCTTCAGCAACGTGCCTGGGTGGCAGCATGTAAAAGAGCAAGGCATCAGTGCTGCTCTGCACCTCTCACTCTCAAATCACGCCCCTCTTCCACTGGTCTTCCTAACTCCTGCTCCCATTGTATATCTGACCTCCTCATTAACTTTCCCCCACCATGGCACAATCCCTACAAGACAACTTCAGGTCATCTTTCTCTGTGTACCTCTTCCACTTATTTTGCTTGGATGTGAGTAACAAGGGGTACCAGCAGCACTCCAGGTAAGGTTTCTCTACAGCTGTGCACAGTGGCACTAGCCCTTTCATACATAAAAACATAGAATGGTTAGGGTTAGAAGGGACCTTCAAAGGTCATCTAGTCCAACCCCCCTGCAAGGAGCAGGGACATCTCCAACTAGATCAGGTTGCTCAGAGCCCCATCCAACCTGTCCTTGAATGTTTCCAGGGATGGGGCATCCACCACCTCTCTGGGCAACCTGTTCCAGTGTTTCATCACCCTCGTTGTAAAAAAAAAAAAATTCCTTATGTCCAGTTTGCATCTACCTCCCTCTATTTTAAAATCATTACCCCTCGTCCTATCGCAACAGGCCCTGCTAAAGAGTCTCTCCCCATCTTTCTTATAAGCCCCCTTTAGGTACTTCTCTGGAAATGACCTGCCTGAGGCAACCAAAAACTTTGCTTTGCCATTTGTGGCCACATCCCAGGGATGGCTTACAGCCATGTGGCAACAAGCACATCCAGGTCTTTGTCTCCTTCAATCAGTTCCAATGATGAGCGTCTAATCCCTTTGGCTTCAACTGCAAAGTTCCCATTGATCTATAAGGGATTTTCCACCGATGTAGAATCAGGCACTTCAACTACACCACTACGAATTAACAGAATAGAGCTCTGTTAATCCTTTATAAACAAGCTTAATCTTTTGGTTTACGGAAGAAGGAGTGAAGGCCCCCTTTTTCTCCAGTATCAGGCAGAATGTGACTATTATTTTAGAAATTTTTTTCTCATTTTATTTGACTGAAATTGCTATTTTTTTGGAAGACACAAATCCAGACACCACCACAGATGCACACTTCCACTAGGTAAAAAAAAGAAAGAGTTCGAGCTATGAATCCTAAAGCTGAAAACTGAGATCAGCGCCCTGGGACTTACAGCTACTCCACAAAAAGTGCTGTCATCTGGAAACAGCAGACTGACAAAGCCTTTAGAGCATTCACCTTCCAATTAAACAAGAGTAACATCTGAAACCTCACATTAAAATCGCTGTAAGATTTGTTAGGGTTCCCTCTCAATGATGTGATTTCAACATTTCCTGTACATTAGCAATAGTTAGGGCTATTAAACTGCAAGCAAGTATTGGCACCTTTAAAGACCATTACAGAACTTGGCTAATAACTCTAAAGCAATCAAGTCATCAGAAAGATGAACTGATCTTACATTAAGACACTTTTTCCATTAAAATGAGATTTTGTTAGACCAACTCAAACACACTTTATGAAGTCAGTGGGTAGCAGAACGGCTCTTCTTTTTTGCAGGAAAGGAAATTCACCGCGACATTTCAATGTCTGGTAAACAGGAGCTCAATCACACAAACCCTTGCTCAAATGAGAAACCATTGCTCACGAAGACTTGTCCCGCTGCAGCCAACAGTCTGAGCAAGGATACTGAAATGCAGCAAAATCCTGAAAGATCAAGCCCCAATATAACAGTTGTAATTGGTACAGCACATCAAACAGCCCTTAATTTGACGTCCTGTCCTGCAGTGCACTAGATGCAAACATTTAATTGATTTAGTAATTGATTATAAGCACTGCTTCTACGCTAGGATGAGAAGAAGTCTTCAATACCGCAGCTAAGTGGTTCCTCTCAAACACTGGAATGCTGTGTGCCTCCATAGGACAACAAAATGTTTATCTTTTGTCAGGCATTTCATGGCCACTGTTCAGCTGGGTGACCTTTCGGAAGGAGCAGTGGAGGCTGACACACACCTTCATTAACGCAGCGCCTCCTCCTTCCCCCCCGCCTGCGAGGACAACGAGCGCGGGAGGGGAGAGGTGAGCAATCCGCGGCGTAATGAAAAGATTTTGTTTCAGGAGGTTATCAATTATTTACGAGCAAATCCCCAGATGAACACATCCGAAGCCGAACAGCTTTTAATACGTTTCACTTCTGTACACATGGCACAACACAACCAGACGCGAGCTAAATTGGGTGTCTGACTGTTCGAGGTGTCAAATAGTGAGTGGAATCTGGACTTCAGTAAATCACTGTTTTGTTTTTTCCCTATGACAGTCTGCTAGATTTACAGTTCTTTCAAAAAATTCCTCCAACGCTCACAGAAATCATTCTTTAGGGTATTTCCCACTCATCAAGATCTCAGCAAAGAAAAAGCTCATACTGAAGAATTTCTGTAATTATGCTGACATAGTTGTCTAAACAGTCTAATATTCAAACTCATACAAGCATATAAACCAGCTTTGAACGGAATTTTATTCCACAATGGAATGAAATGGACCTGAACTTTTCCTATTGAGAAAAAACTGCGTTATGGTCTTTTTCTCCAAAACAGCGTTTATCCTTTTCGAAACAAAGCACTTGTCTTTAAAGTAAAATTGTTTTATAACTGTGCTTTTTAAAGAGAAGCTCCAAAGACTCTTTCTGTGACATGGGAAATACAAACATTACACGTTGGTCTTCATGAAGCAAGGACAGTGAAGCCAAAGAGCTGTATTTGCTAGGCATGCTCTCCCCAAGTCTATTAATTAATTAATCTATTTACAAATGCTGTCATTGAAAACAGTCATCCTGCAAGTCTCAACATGAAACCAAATCCACTCTCACGCAGCGAACATCCAGATCTGCAGAAATGTTCTTGGAGCTCTTTCCCGCAGCTTCCAACCAACAAGGTGCTGCCAAAGTCAACACCATCGCCACAGTCACACTTCAATGTCTACAGCAGCTGTCACAATGGCCCCATGGCCACCTTTAACACCGAATTCAAGTACTCTGTGAACCCAGGAACCAGGCTGGGGCACCACCAGGACATGCCCTGCGGACCAAGCCTCCGTTGCAGGTTAGGGTCCAGCCAAGCAGTGGCTCGCCCTGCGCAGGCTGTTCTCAAGGCGGGGTGCCAGCCGTCCTACGCGTGGAGGGGGCTTGCTCCATGCAGCCTGGGCTCAGCAACGGGGCACTGAGCCGGGCCGCGGCCGAACAGGAGCAGACAGCAGCCAATGCAGGCTCCCTCGCCTCTTGAAGCCTCATCCACAAGCTGCCTTCCAAAGGGACAAGTTTGAGGAGAAGTTCATCAAATAACACATTTTAAACCACATGTGGGACAAGCACTTTCTGCCTTTTTTGCAGAACAACCATAGAAGAGTCAGGTCTCTGGCACACTCTCTGCCCCTTCCTGTTTAGGCTGGCATGCACCCCACCACCTCCACGACCCCGGGAACAAGCTCCACTCCCATCCTAGCCTGGCTAGGCTAAATTTCCCCAGTACCAGAAAAACCCCACTTAGAAATCTATCTTAAATTTGTTTGCATTACTTTGGAGGGTTTGTTATGCATTTGGATGAAAGGAGTCCATTAAGTACATCTATATTTACTTCATTACAGTGTGGCTCTTGAAGTTAGATGAAAAGATTTACTCTGGCCAAGTTTGTTTATTCATCAGCATCAGCTAAGATATGTTTTCAAAGACTCATCCTCATTGCATTTACATGAAAGCACACTGATTTTTTTTCAAGGGTTGTATCACATTCTGAGAGCTGGAAAAGGGCCAGAGAAACTTTCGTGAGAATTATGAAATCAAGGATCAGCACAAGAACGTTTCCTACCATTTCCAGTTATTTATGGGGTGGAAAAAACCCCACGCCTTCCCACCTGGAGTCATTCTTGCTCACCCTGCAGACGTATCAACAGCCACAAACCAGAAGTGGACGATCAGTCACCATGCCCCTAACCTAAATAACAATGACTAGCACACTGCTTACCCAGGGACACCAGAAATGAAGAGTAAACCTCTCCTGAAGCACAAGCATTTAAGCCAATGTAGTCTCCCAAGTTTCTAATTTTTTAATCTGCACTTTGACAAGAACAAGCACATTTTTTTCATAGGTGGTGTTGAAGAAGAGCTCTTCATAACTGCTAGCAAAGCATTATGTAGAAATTCAGCCCACCACCGACCCACTGCAGCCGTGCAAGTCTTAATTACTGCTGACAGGAGCCCAAACAGGATTTGGCACTTGCATACCTTTAATACCAAAATTTTATCCTCAAGTTATGTAAATATTTAAATGACATTTATGGACAGTATCTTCCCTCCTGAGTTTACATTTTCCCATGGAAGACTTCCAGAGTGATTAACAATGCTGATCTTTATCCTTCACACTGACTATTCATTCATCCTTTCTAAAACGAATACTGCTTACATACGACCCAAGAGGGCTGTAACAAGGCAATATTTATCTGCCCTAATAATCTACCACCACTGCTTTAATTAAAACTTGGTTATATCACATCCATGAAGAGAAGGAATGCCTCTCGTCACTCACCATTTTCACCTGACAGCTGTCCTCCTCCAGCTTTGGAGGAACAACCTTTGGAGGTCCCACCACCCGCAACTCACCCTCCCCACCGTTGTAAAAAATCGCTTCACCACAGAAGAAAAGCAGAGTGAAACTAAAAGGGGTTTGCAGCCTGGGGCCTCGAGTGAGTCACCGAGCACCCGCAGGTTGGTATTTACCCCGATCCACGAGCAGGGCTGCGCTGCTTGCGTAGCACACGGGGTTTTCGGGAGGTGAGGGACCAGGGGGAAGGCGAGCTGGACATGGCACACACACCCATGGGAGACCTACGGAGAAGCTGTGGCATGGCACGGCAATTCAGAGTGTGAGGCATACCGGGACGGAGATGGCGGAACAGCAGCCATGGACATCTCAACTCCCTTCAGTAAATTTGCAGCCAAATCTTTAGGCTTCACCTTCCCCATCTGCACAGCAGGATTTTACAGGGCCGCATGAATGAAGTCTAGAGTTTATTACTAGCAGTATTACACAAATGAGTGTGCACTGCTTGCCCTTTCCACGTTTTAACTGATATAAGCAGTATCTGATGATAGGAAACACACAATTTTCCCAAGAAAGAAGCTGTCCTGAACTTCTTCCCCCACCAGAACAGAAGTTTTTTTTGCATCATTATACACAATATAAGCCCTGCAACTGACAGCATCCTTGGGATGCAGGGATGGCCAGCGAGCAGTCAGGGCAGCATGCCTGCCAGGTGCAGGCAGGACAACCAGGGCCTCATCCAGCACCTCTTCCCTGCCGGCTCCACATGCGGCCCGGGCCAGCAGTTGCCATTCATTCAGCAGACACTCAAACCTGGGAGGGGGCTCTTTCGGCCCAGTTTAGCAACCCATGGGTGAAGACGAGTCTCGGCACACTCTGCCCCCTCACCCCACCTGGGCTCTCTCCTGGCCGCAGCACGGTCATCAGGCTGCAACACGCCTGCCCTCCCACTGGCCGCTCTGGGGCTGAGCCACCCTTGAACCCCGCACCCGAAATCCGCTCTATTCCAAACACCTGGAAGCAGAGGCATCGCCTGGGTAATGTTAGCTGAATTATTTATTGTTTCAATTAAGTGTTAAACAATGTTTTCAAGCCTTCTTGGTCTACTCATCTTATTCTTACATTACATTTTGCAGTTACAAATGATACAGTGGTGGAACTACTTTGAAAAAGCCCCTCTGTTCTCCATCCCCATCCTTACTGGAAGGAAGAAGACTGGATCCTGTTCCAGTCATTGAACTCTACAGCACTTTACCATAAGCATCAATGAGCTGATAAACAGATTTAACTCCTTTGTGTGTCAATGAATTCCACACTGCCCCAGGAAAGTGTTCCTTAACTAAATGCCACTGCACAGCCAGTGAGGAAAACTTGATTGCATTTCTTACGGATTCCTCAGAACAGTGCTTCTTAAAATATAAATTTGCTCTACATTATTGAGCATTTCTCATCTAGGACTTGAAATCCAGTTGCCACTTTCCGATCAATATAACTCAATATAACAATAGATTTAGAGCTTAAGTTATCTAGTAGCAGTCACTTGTATACAATACATGATCTAACGCCACATTCACATTCGAATGCCTGGCAATGAGGCTCATGAGAAGCACGGTGCCTTAAAATGCAATGGATTACCTGTTTCTTTTCCTCATTAAATGGCATTTCATAAAAGAAACTGAACAAAAGATAGGTGAGCTTGCTGAGTGTCATATCCCACAACCTTTACTCATATGAGCAATGTGTTGCCTTCAGATCAGCTTCTCATTTGAAAGTTGTGGATCTCCGTGGCTGACCTGAATATTGATTTTATGTTAATAAAATCCTGTGTTGAAATACTGGTTAAAGATAAAATTGCTCTTGTACTTCAGGCCTGCAAGATGTTGTGCATACTGTACTCACAATTTTTTTTCCAAAGAGGGCAAAAGACACTCCACAGGCTGCAGAATTCGGCCCTTGTTAAATAAGCTAACACCTGAATTAATCACTTTTCCAGTAAGCAAAGGCACTTTTGCTATAATGAAGCTGCGCACCTCACTTACAGGTATATCTCTCAGGGCAAAATTTTTAAAGACGTAAAATAAGAAACCCTGGAATTTGAAAACTCTGCTTCTTTATTATCTAAGAGAAACAAATACAGTAACAAAGTACTTTCATTTACCTGCTGGGCATCCTTAGCAGTGCTTGCTTCTGCAAATTCTCTTAACAGACACCGCTCCGATCATCATTCAACTGCAACGCAGACAGACTTCAAGAAGACTAAGAAGGATTTGCTTCTGGTTTCACACAGAGCACGTATTTTTCTGAAGTTTAATTTAATAAAATGAGAACCCCGGATAAAAGTTAATCGAGCACGGCTGCTAGGAAGGGGAAAAATATTTTCTGCCAAAATTTTATCTTTGCTCTTTCTCTCTTTCACTCTTTTTCTGCATTTGTTGCTTAATGGCTTAGTATGATTTCAAAGGCCATTCCTCTCACAAAAGTAATCAACCCAAGTATTCAGCACCACGGATGATACATTACTCTCCTTAAAACCAAATCTCTGAGGGATAGATTAGAAAGAAAGGTTAAAGAGCTCCATCGTTCAAAGCATTATAGTTCAGGCACCTATAAATCACCACGTTCGTTGATTTAGGCAATTGGGTCCATCAGCGTCCGCAGCATCGCAAGCGACACAACTTTCTGCTCTGACCTGTGCCAGTTTTTTTCCCTTCCCCTCTCTGAGGCACCAAAGGAAACAAGCAGCCCCCAGGGCCGGGAGCTCCCTTCGCCCCGCTTTGAAAAGCGGCCTCTGCGCCCGCCCGCCCCCCACCCACGGCGACCCCTTCCTCCTCAAGAGTTTCCAGGACCACGAGCAGATGCCACTGGGACACAAACCGGACCCCGCCGCCCCGTAACGCGCACGCAGCGGAGGCGCTGACCGGCAGCAGGCAGAGCCAGCAGGCGCGGAGAGCCCCGCAGCCGCGGGGTTACCGTACAAAAACCGCAGCCGTGGGCCGTGCCCTGCACCTGTGACCGCTCCCGCCCCCCCCCGACAACCAAATGGCGGCCGCGGCCGGACAGGGGCTGTGCCCTGCGGTGGGCGCCGCGCCGAGCCCCGCAGCGGCCCCGCCACCAGCCTCCCGCGCAGCGGCAGCGCACCCTCCCCACCACCCCTCCGCCCCGCCACCGCGACACCCCCATCCAAAACACAGACGCCGCAACTTCGCGCACCGCCCCCCGACTCACCGGGAGGCGCCGGCCCCGCGCAGAGGCGCGCCCGGGGGATGCCGCCTCCCGCGGAGCGCTGCCCGCGGAGCGCAGCCCGCAGGGGCCGGGCAGCGGCGCGGCGAGGGGCGGGGAGGGAGGAGCCGCAGCAAGTTGCGGCGCGCCTCTCTCCCCTCCCTCCTCCTCCTCCTCCTCCTCCCCCCTCTCCTCCCGCCTCTCTCGCTCGGGGGGAGGACGGAGCGCGGCCGCGGAGCCCGGCGCGGGCGGGCGCGCGGCACTGCGCATGTCCCCGCGCCCGGCCCCGAGAGGCGAGCGATGCGGCAGCGCGGACAGGCCCGGCCGGCGCCCCCTGCGCGCCCCCCTGCGCACCGCGGCTCGCCTTTGCGGAGGCTGCGCGGGACACGGCTGCCGCCGCATCCCCTTGCTCCGCGGAGGCGGGGGGTGGGAACACGGACACGGACACGGACACGCCGGCCGGCACCGGGCAGGGGGTCTCGGCCAGCCTGGAAAATGAGGGAGAAAGGATTAAATCCAGGCGTCCTGTTATTTTTTTTTTTCTTTTCCCCGTTAAGTGAGCGTGACTAATAAAGACAGGTATTATGACAAAAGGGGCCTTCGCAGAGTTACTGGTGGCTTTTTAATGTCCTGCCGAGGGCTTTAAGTGAAAGAAGGAACCGTATTTTACCTGATGTGGGGAAGTGCAAGGACTTTGAGTGAAAAGCCCTGTAAAAGAGCAAAGGCAGGAAAGGCTGCAAAGGCAAAATGCCTAACTTAGATCTCTGGGGATTTTTTTAGGGAAATTGCACAATTACCATAAGTTTCCACCCAGCTGTAAGGACTGACCTAACACCCAGTGAGGTTCTTACTTCCTGAGAACAAGCTCAAGCCCCGTACTCCGTTCTGCGGGAACACAGATGTCACTTAGGCAGCTGGCTCAAGGTTTGCACCTGAATCTGCATTTGGTGCTTACCAGGCAAAGATGTACCTATGCGGGAAAGCGTTGGTTTTGTTTAAAAATCCCGATAGAGCAGTACCATCAGCACTTTCATCTTCACCTACTCTTTGGCAAGAATCTAGCTCAGTTTGTCATCTCGCTGCACGTCCATCCAGTGAATCCCCAGAGCTGATTCTTTCTTCACATCATTTTTCAGTATCACCAGCTGTTGGGTTCCTCTGTTGATTTGCTTGCTTTGTTGTTGAGGTTTGTTTTTTTCTTCTGAGCCTTCTTTAAGCTCTTTGTCCAACAACTTCTATCTTCACTGGCCAACACAGGCCATGTCTAGCAGAGTCCAGTCCACCTCAGTTTGTCCATGCGCCCCCTGCCATAAAATGCATATTAATCTACCATGTTGCCTGCCAGCTGTGGTAATATCCAGCTGATGATTGTCATTTTACCAATCTGGTGTTGCTTTTCTTCTCCGTTCCTAACACACACATTGTAGCTGACCTAATGATGGTTTTCTCAGACTTTTTTCCCTGGTTTCCTTTGCCTGTCCTGCTTGCAGAGGGTTCCCGTCAAATCCTTCCATGAGTAACCACCAGGCTTTGTGAAACCCCTAATATCTGCATCCACATCCCGCATGGTGACTCTGCAATGAACTCAACTATCTGAATGACTTTAACTCTTTCCCCTCCAACTGCGTTGGATTCTTGTCACTGTCATCAATTAAGATTTTCACACGCGGAATCTTTCATCAGTGCTTTTGTTCTACCTCTGTCTTCCCTCATTCTAGACCAGCAGTTCCCCAGCTCTGCTCAAGGATCACAGATGTCCTAAAGAGCCTTGGTAGGCCATCATAGCAATTTGTTGCCTCCATCGCATTTCAGTTTAAACTGTGAAATCACATTGTGATTTGTAGGAAATTTTGGAGGCTATCAGTAGTGTGTAGGTCCAAAAAGCCCGGGAACCAATGTTCTAGCAGCTACTCCCCTTCAGCTCTATTTTTTGGCACAGTTTGATGTCATCAGCAAAAGGCAGTTTTCCTCAAGTCTTCACAAGGAATGTGCAAAGCACGCCAGTACACTGAAACCCACAGGAACTTTCCATCTCTTTAAACCTACTGTAGACATTCCCGGTCCTCCAGATGCTTAGTTTATTTGGATTTAATTAGTTGAAAAACCTTCCAAAAAACATAAGCTAAATCAAAACCATATACTTGCTTTTGAACAAGAGTCACTACGTAGAGCATAAAAAGGGTATTACCATAACAATTTATATTCTCGCCTTAACTTATACTCTTGTTCAAATGTAAACAAAGCTGAAGATGGATCCAAGGGAGAGGAGTGTCCCTCCTTTGCTTCTTCCTTTCTTCTCTCCCACCTCCTCTCTCCCCTTTGCTCTCCAGCTCCAAATGCCTTTTGATTTAATTGATCTTCCTCTGTATTGAGGAAGAAAATTATTATATACCTCTCTTTCAAACGATAATCAAGGAAAGTGGGGTTTGCTCATTTAACTAACCTTTATTTGCAGCCCTGTTCAGCACATAGGCAAAGATCAGGAAGGAAAGGAGAGATGCAGAGAATGAAGGAAAGGAGGCAGCCTGCAATCTCTTAACAAAAGGATCAGCCATGGAGTCAAAATGGAGGGGTAGATGGGGGATGGAAAGGCAAGGGGTGGCTGGTGGAGAGGGAGGGAAAGGAGCTGGGTAGGCAAGAGGCAAAGATGAAGTCCTTCAAAAAGGCTAGCAAAAATCAAGCGCTCTACGACATGATTAATTCTGCGCTCCACAAGAGTGAAACTATTCCCTCCTGTCATTTCTGTGACAGGCGCTCCCAAAGGCCCTCATCGCTGCTAGAGCTTCATTATCTGAGGCATTGCACTGGTACATAGATGACGTGGTCCCTGCCACAAGGGCCTTGCAGTTTAGCATGAGCCAAGATGCAACAAAGGAACATAAAAAATAGAACAGGGGCCCGGGAGAGGAAGGACAGCTGAAACCTTGCAGCCTATGTTACGCAACTTCACGGTTGTAATAATATGTAAATAATGTAAGAATAATGTACATACGTAGTAACAGCCCACCCTCCATCTCAGGCACTTCCATTGCTTTTTTTCCCATTCCAGAACCAGGAAGAATCAAGCACCCAGTTTAACCCTTTGCCCAAATGGCTGTTGCTAGTAGAAGCCAGCAGTGCTGGGCAGCAGGCTAGCGAAGTAACAGCTGACATGAAAGGCGTACCAGCTGCTGGAGGTCACAGTCCTTGACTGGGAATGTTTTGGGAGAGCAGCAGTGAGGTGCAGCTGGACACCTACAAGCTTTGCTCTGACCCAGGCTGGAATCTCGGTCTCTTGTTCAGCCACTGCACTGCCCCACATCGTACCGCTTCACCTTTGCCAAAATGAGGAGGCCCTCTTCCTGGCTGTGCAATCCCATCATTTTTCTTTTATCAGCTCTGCTACCTGTGAATGCATGGAGCCCTTCACTCACTAGTGCTGTTCACTAAGCCAGGAGAAACACGACCCAGAGCAAAGCAGGTGCCAAACGTTCTTCTGGGTTGGTGAGTTGAATCAGCTCACAAGTCAAATAAATAAGCTCCAGAGCCACCACAAGTGAGGAGGCAGTGTCTTTGGCTGGGAAAAGGTCTGGGTTAGAGGAGAAAGAAAAGGAGGAGAAGGAACAAGACTTCCCCCTGATGGCAAGAGCAAGCCACTGGATATGCTTGGGTGCTCAGATGCAGCTTTTGGGGTCAATTTACAGGTGTCAACCTGGGAATGCACAAACTCTGTGGGAGCAGGCAGCACTGCAGCTTGCTGCAATCCCTCAGTTCATTCCTGTTTTATATAATATATAGCACAGTCCTAGTTCCACATCTCTTATTCATGTAGAAATACTAATTAAAGAAGTTTTAGTAAGTAATTGGGGAAAAATCTGAGTTCTCAGCCTGCAGGGCTCTGTGGTTTGGGGAAACTGCAGTATCTTTTGAAGATGTGTTGAGGTATATCCCCAGATTGTCATTTGTGTATAGTATAAGCAAACCTATTATAAAGAGAATGCAACTTTAAACTACAGAAGTGTAAAGTTCCCATGCGTGACTAATGCAGAGAAGTACCGTGGGTTTAAACGGACCCTTCAAGCGTCCCTCACCCATGCTACTTTGTGTGATTTAAATGTGTTCTGTCTCCTTTCAACTGAGAGGATTATCCTCCCTCAGTTCCCTCTCCCTCCACACTGAGAAAAAAAAAGCTGAATAGGCTGATGTGTGTGTTTCTTTCTTCACGCCAGTCCTGCCTCACTCCTAGCCTCTCACCCACATGCTCCATCAAGCATGGACTTTGTCCTCACTTAACAGAGCATATTTTGGAATCTCCCGGAGCTGCCTACAAGGAAAACAATTACCCCTCTACTCGTGCATTGTTAGCCTGGTTTTCAAAAGGTCTGAGAAGTCCTACTTCTTTAAGGAGCAAAAGGACCTGAGGGTGCGATCACCTCTGGATATCGAGCCATTAGGGATAGGAAGGGAACTTTAAAGGAGGTGTAGGGGCTGGGAGGAAAACATTGCTTCCATTCAGGGAGCAGATCAGTAAGAAGCTGCCACTGGCAAGGGGACAGATTAAATAATCCAATAGAAATTTCTTAAAGGCCAAAAAAGTCCTATGAAAGCTTGGATGGCTACATGCCGCATCTTTGAAATCAATGACAAATCACATTATGGTTGAGGTGCGTAAAATAGTTCTGTCAAAGAAATGGCTCCTAGCGTGGCCAATTCATCTGAGACAGTCATTGTTAGTTCTGCCTACTGGTTAATAGTGAGGCCTTGCGGGCAAGTAAGCTATCTTCTGACGGAAGCGTTGGGCCTAGGTTTTCTCCAAAGGAGAGAAATTTATTAAATGGACAAAGTCATTCCTTGTGCCACCACCACCTCCCTGCTTCTCATCAAGAAGGAAGGAGAGAAAACCAAAGGAGTTGCTGTATCTACTGAGCAGCACCCGGACCTATGATCAGCTGTAGCAAAAAATAAATGGTCTTCCCTGCTGCGGGGTGGGCTCCGGGGACCCGGCTGTAGCTTCTGACTCCCTTTGCCGGCTTTGGAGTGCCTTGGCTCGGCTGCCATTACTCTTTGGCAGCACAGCCACGGGGAAGCAGAGCGAGGTCTGCAGTGCATCTGCCCAGAGCTTTTCCACACACAGCTTTCTACCCAGGAATCCTATTGTCGCGAGACATTAAATTTTTTAGGCTTATCAATTCTAGTGACACAATCCAGCAATTTATTTTTAGAGGGAGTGAGCAGGTGCCCATGGCAGCATTTTAGCTGACAGTGCTGCTGTATTGCTATTCAGGAGCACTTGGTTGTTCTTTGTATCTTGACTTGTTACTGGAAAAGATGGTTATTTTTACCACTTTACTTGTTTTTAGCTTTAGGAATGTCCTGAACGAGACAGAGGAAAACACCTGCACCCTTAAACTGACTTTCATCCATCAAACTTTCAGCATGCTGATAGGAAACTGGAGAACTGGTACTAATGATTAATCTGCAGCATTGATTGTAGATGATGGTTGGGAAAGAGAATGAAAATAATAAATTAAAACTAATGACCGTAACTGATTGAGAAAATATTTTGGTTCAGAAAATCACATCAAAGTCAGTGTTTTTTTCACAGGCATTAGAAATATGCATATGAATTATTCAGTCAGAAAATTGGTTGCTAGTATTAAAAATAATGACAATCTACATTTACAGTTACCAACTATTTTCATTTTTTTTTTTTTACATAACTACCTTAAATAAAATATTTAAGATTGCTGTGATATAATCCTCCATTGATATTTTTAACCTACCACTCAAGAACATGTAGGATCATAGTGGTCATTTTCTAGGAGAAACAACGTAGTAAGTGAGTTTGACTCAAACCCATCTGAATATAATTACTAGGATGGCAAACTGGCTTCTAATGACAGTCACAAGCATCTTGCTTGAATCTACGAATTACTTAGTCTATCTGAGCTTCCACTCTTTATGTTAAAAATGTGAGAACTATGCGGTTTCAGTTTGCTGCAGCAGAGTTCAGGACATATTGCTGACCTTGGGCAATAAAGGACTAATTTCCCATTGCTAAATATGAACAGAAATGCTGCAGCATCATATGTAAAGAGGCTGAACTGATCCTTAAAAACACACCGAAACACCCGGTCAAGAAATCCAAGCCATTACCACAGAGGAGCCTGTTATGAACGTCTAGCCTGACCACAGAGCAAGTGCTTGGAAGCAAATCAAAACCTGCCTGAGGAACTGAGTAAAAAAGATTTTCCGAGTTTGCTAATGCTCATTTCAATTAATAGCCCACCTGCCAAGTGTAATGAACCTCAACATATTGTGGCCATTAATGCTCAAAAGTAGCTTTTTGCCAAAAACAAAAAGACAGACAAATTATTGAAAGGAAAATCAGTACCATTGCCACTCTGTCACACGCTGAGGTAAAAGGTTGATTCTTACGAAGGCTAGAAAAAATTCTTTGCCTTTAGGCTAAGAGTGATTAATTATTACTCACAGACACCAGAAAAATACAGAGAGCAGGAAGGAGAAGGGCTGAAATCACAGTCCAAAGCGAGAGCTGTGGCAATGCAGGAGGTGAATTACATTTCTCAAGGTGAAAATTATCCTGCTCTGAGATCAGAAATTAGTGGACGAGGCATTGCAGCCCATTCCCACCCTAAATGGAAAAGTACAGAGTTTGTCTCCCCGGTTGACAGGGTGGGTGAGGGGCTCTGGTGTGGGGAAGGCTCAGGTCCTATGGGGTGGAAGGAGTCTTGGCAAATCATAGAATCACAGATTAGTTTGAGTTGGAGGGGACCTTTAAAGGTCATCTAGTCCAACCCCCCTGCAAGGACAGGGACATCTGCAACCAGATCAGGTTGCTCAGAGCCCCATCCAACCCGGCCTTGAATGTTTCCAGGGATGGAGCATCTACCACCTCTCTGGGCAACCTGTTCCAGTCTTTCACAACTCTCATTGTAATAAATTTTTTCCTAATGTCCAATCTGAATCTACCTCCCTCTACTTTAAAACCATTACCCCTCATCCTATCGCGACAGGCCCTGCTAAAGAGTTTCTTCCCATCTTTCCTGTAGGTCCCCTTTAGGTACTGGAAGGCCACTATAAGGTCTGGAAGGCCACTATAAGGTCAAGTGCACTATTTTAATGACAAATGCTTCACCAACGTATGACTTCTTTCCACAGCTGACTGCATGTAGGAAGAGGTTTGAAGGATTACAGCCTAAAGCGGTTGACCTTTCCCATCTCCCTTACCAGGAAGCTGGAGGTCAAATTAAAGGTTCGGAGTTCCATGGCACGCTAAATGCTGTGCGTGGGGATAGGCTTGTGGCTTACAAGAAGTGCCATCACAAGGACTACAGGTCAGAGGAATGACCATAGGGCCATCAGCCCCTATGCGAGCAGCAGCAGCCCAAGGGTGGCGAGCTGAGCCAGGCTGGGGCACAGCTGTGACACCAAGGAGTCCAGCTCCCGTACGGTCTTTTACCTTTTACTTCTGTAATAGTTTTTCTTTCAAGCTTCCCCAGATGGCTTTGAGTTGTCAGATAATTGGAAGAGAAGCCTGGAAAACCTGCAAAAATGAATAAATATATTTCGAACCTCAAGAATTATTTTTATGGCTATGTATGTCTCCCCTCTCTGTTGGTATCTTACAAATAAGAAAAAGAGAATTTTGAAAATAACCTTGAAGTTCAGTTTTAATACAGGTAGTGTAATTAATTAAATCTGCAGAAATTAATTTTGAGCTAAATGCATACTTCAGGTGCCCCAATACAGGGTTGTATTTAAAATGAGAAGCAAACAACATCCATTCCATAGAGAAAAGTTACAGATAGAATAAAATTTAAAGAAGTCATTATTTGAAATGCAAAAATGTAATATATGTGTTTTAAAATAAGTTAGATGAAAGGTTTTTTTCTGCTTTCTTTTCCCACCTTTTCAAATCTTGTGGAAGGAAACATGCCCCAGGCAAACTCAGGAACTATTTCCTTTTTGATAAAAAGGCCTTTCTGTTTCAAAGGCTATCTGCTCAGTTATAAAGCTAAATCTGTTTCAAATTCAGGGAGAGTAAAGCTTTTGATTTAGTACAGTGTTAATGTTAGGAGAGACATTTAATCCTCAATTTTCTGAAGTCTCTTTAAACTGCTGCAGATACTACCCTATATCATTATGCAACATTCACTCTCAAAAATATCTGCTTCTTTTTTTTTTTTTTTGTAACAAAGCAAATATAAAAGAAAATAAGCCAAATGAATATCTTGATTGGAAGCACTAGCTCACTTCCAGTGGACCTGTTAGAGGGAGGTCAGTTGTCCCATGTTGATTGGAACAATCCTGGGATGCAAACCCTTTTTTGACATCTTCAGATGCTATTTTCTTCCAGGTCTTACAAGGTGATGGCTGCATAACCCGCTCCTGCCTTTGTGACCTTGTACGCTCCATGGTGAGTGATCTGGGATACTTCTGTGGGTGTCATGTGGGTGTTTCTGCTACAGTAAAAGCTGATCTCCCCATCTTTAACTTATATGGTAGGGTAGTAGAAGGAAAATTCTCCCTGCTCATAAAACCAGGTGATCTGGCTGGCATCTGCCATGGTTGTCCCTGTCCATCTCAACTGCCCAACACATCTTCTATGCCAGCAGATTAATTCCCATGCAGCGTCAGCCTGGACAGGGCCTGGGAATGATGGGGGCACAGGGGCAGAAATCCTTCCCTCCTTCACACAGTTGGTGGTCCTAACCACAGCAACGGGGATGCACAGACGGAGACTTTCCTGCCTGCAGCAAGCCACAGCAGTGCCGAAACAATCTGCTCCCCTGTTCAGTGCTGTGCTGGTGCCACCACTTTTTGACATCATAGTGTTTATATAAATTACCACCCAGCATTATTTATAAGAATGCCAATTACTTTAAATATTGTTCTCAAGTCCTTGAACTGGTGACCAGATCTGAAGAGCTGATGAAGAAACAATATACAATTCCCTACATATCCTTCAAACTACAATGCAACAGCTAAATTGCTGACTTGTGTCTCTTTTTTCCTCCAACAGATCATTTTTCTTCTTTTCCCCACTGGCTATACTGTGCATCCATACCACAGAGATATTAATGTAATTACTGGGCAAGACAAATCAATGTGGGTTTTGAACTGCCTGGGTGTTATGTTCATGCCCTCTTTTCTAGGGCAGCCCTTGTACAGCCAGCGCAGGGAAGCAGAAACATGCTCTCTAATAACCTCACCAAATCCTCAAAAGGACTAAAGCGATGCAGGAGATCATTTTTACCATTATAGTGGTAGTGATACAGCAGTTACAAGGTCTGTCCGAGCTTCTGCTATGAAATAACATACTTCAGGAGTTTCTAATGCAGCTACAGAAAATGTTACTCCACTTTTCACTGGGGTTGATATTATAAAATCAGAAGCAAATCCTTAAAGAGCTTAAGATAATAATCTGGTGGGGTTTAATTTATGAGAAGTCTTTCCTGTGTTTAAGAGAGTGATTAAGGATTTGCTCTGTCTAAGCCCACACATCTCTGTCTGCGGGCATTGCTGTCGGGTATTTGTTTGCCTTTGCTTTAGGGTGAAAAGTCCATGGGTGTAGACCTGGTGCTGTGTCTCCAGACCTTGCTCTATGCAACCTTGTTTGACAGCTTCCGTTTACCACGTGCACAGCTCAAGAAGCACAGATGCAAACAGCAGTGGTGTAAGGTGCCGAATGCACCTGTCCCGGGCTTTCACCACCTCCCTCTCAGGCTGGTAAATATTCCAACACTGCCTTCCTGAGAAACGGCCTTGGCAGGGAGCAAGGACTATGGAGAAAGCTGGTGTTACCTCAACCCCAAGAATTAGTATATTCAACTGAGGTGATAGACTGTGCTGTGCAGCATGTAGCTGGAGTAATTCTACATATGCATAAGCCTGGTTTTAGTAAAGCTGCTATTTTGCATGAAGAAAGGAAAAAAAAAAGGGAGTGAGAAAAAAAACCCAAAGTCATCCAGTAACTTTCTTACAAGAAGGAGAAGAGCAGAAGGTGGTCATCAAAGATTATAACATCTCTGGGGATGCAGAGAGCAGTTCCCAAAGGGCATTTTAGTAGGGGCCTTCCATGTCATCTCACTCCTTGGGTGTGCTTGTTACAAAATCTGTCATCATTTTGTCAACATTAAGGTTCCAAATTCCATTTTGTGACTCACTTTTGTATCATTTGATCTTTCTGGAATATGCTACATCCCAGTAAAACACGACAATTTTATGGTGCTGAAATGCCAGAAGGATGTGGAGTGACTTTCATCAAGCCACCTGAAAAGTAGGTCAGTGGCTATACATTTTGAAGAGAACTGTGGTGCTACAGCAGAAACTGAGTTAATCCTAATGTATATGATGAAGGTACCCCCTAACCTCGCTGCAGGGGACAATCTGAACATAAATACATCTTCACTAATCTTTTATCCACTGATTATTTCTACAGAAAAAAAGCCTCATGACATGAGGGCAAAATCTGTTCAGTTTGTTTGTTTGAACAGCGGCATCTAAATCCAGATTTAGCCTCTAAACTCTTGGGATGGGAGAGTAAAATTTCATGGAAACAGAAGAATATGTAATAAAACTTAGTTTATATCTGGAATTCCTCTTCCCAAAGTAAATCTGCAATTGGCTATGCTCAGATAAAGGACAAAGCTCTCATAGTGATGGTTCAGCTAATGAAATGTATAGATTTAGGGCTATGCAGCTACACAAAGTCACCGTTAAAACCCCGCAGGAAATCCCGGGTGTGTTCTAACTTACTGAGTTTTCCTAGAGCCGTTCTTCTCTGCTTTATTTCTTTTCAGCCTTGGTTTGTTGCTTTCAAATAGCTATTTTTAAAATTCTGAAATCTCTTTACAGCTGGCAGGCAGAAAGTGTAGGCTGCAGGCAGAGAGATGGGTAGGGAAAAGGAGGGGAGGAGGGAGAGCAAATCTGAAGTATGTCAGAATTAATGTAAACATTACATTACATAATGTAACATGCACACTTTTAAAAACAATATTAAAACCCTTTTGGACAGAGCAGACACCAGGGGACAGAGCAGGGACAAATGTGCTAAGTAGGCACACACATATTACATGGAGGTGGTCTCTGAACAGTTCCCGTTGAGTTATAAACCCTTGGACTAATGTGAGGAAAAATGACAAACTATGTGTCAAGAACTGAAAATAAAAATAGAAACATCCAATAGGTTGCCTAAAATGGAGAGTCATGGGGGGAGATCAGGGATTGTGCAAAGAATTTAGGTGGCCTCCTAGGTGTTGGGTGAATATGAGCTCCTGGTGGGATGTGGGGCTTCAGAGGACTAACAGGGGGCTCGAAGAAGCAGGAGATGGACAGGAGGAAACACGGCAGTGACAGACCCATTACCCAAATAACATCCAGGCTTTGAAGGCTGCAGGTCCGAAAGGCTACAGGAAAACGGCAGCAGCAACCAGCGCTGTTGCTGGTGCTGTTCGGGCGATCGGCAGAGTGAGGAGTGGTGGGGGCACCAACGGTCCCATGGCCTTGAAAGGTTTTGTCCTGATGAGGAGGGGACTGTGCTGGTGAGGCGCAGCTTCTGAGTAGATCAGGAGACTTTGCTGAGAGGTAGAGGCATAAGCAAGAGGACCAAAGCTGTTCTCCAGGGCTTTGCTTTTGGTGAGAGAGATATAAATATCTATTTAAAAATCTAATTAGCTTGTAAATGAGGAGATTCTGAAGTGATCTGTCACAGGCTATAAATAAGACAGTTCAGAAAACAAAGTCCTAACAAAGACTCAGTGGATGGAAGCTGGGGCTGGGTAAGTTTGAACTAAAAATAAAATGTAGATCTTGACCAGTGAAAACAGCTTATGACAGGATGTGGTTAGCTTCTCTCTTGTGTTAAATCTTTAAATCAGGATTAGATTTCCTTCTTTAAAAAACGCTCTTGTTCAGTCAGCAGAGCAGTGTTCAGCACTGTGTTCCTGGGCTGAATGGTAAAATCGTGGTGAGTTATGCTGAAGCCTGCAATGATGCACCCCAGACTTAAAATCTGTGACTCTAGAATAACCACCCTTGAGCAGTGTGTGATTAGAAGGGCTGAAAATTTGTATTAATTAACACTGAAGAGCTAATCAAAGTGGGTTGGTAAATCAGGCATAGAGGATAAACTACAGAGACAAGTTAAGTTTCAGCGCTAGGACAATATGTAGGAAAGAAAAGTGTTTCCAGAAAGTAACATTTCTCCTTTGAAACAATCTTGTGTAGGATGATTAATTTATTGTAGACTTTTTTTGTGGCTAATGCATACTTAAATGTTTCTCACTTGTGCATAAGTCCATAAATTGCAACAAGTCTATGTAGTGTAGGGCTACATAGGACTATGGAATTGCCATGGGGCTGTGTATTTTGAGCACAGTTTGACACTGAAAGCAGAGATGGGACTTGGGTCCTTCTCCTGCATGGCAAGATTATTCCTCTGAGTGGAGGATGCCGGCTTCTGTGAGGCACAGCTGAACAGCTCCAGCTTTGCCCAACTGAGAAAGGCTGCAGATGAACTTGATGTGGAAAAGTAAACCTTAGAAGACGTAGAGGCTCGTGAAATCCTCTGGGGATTTCACCCCTAGTGTCTTAATGAGTCTGGTTAATTGTCAAGTGCCAAGTCTACATTCATCAATTAAATGAAAATCATTACAAGCTGTCTCACCCATTGTCACAGAGGCAAAGGTTCCTTTCAACTCTAATAAATTAAATTAAATTGGCTCAAACCCTGCAACCATAGACAGATTGGCTTTGTGTTGAGAGGCATTAGTTTGATTGACACCTGCCTGGTTGGCCGGGAATGGTTACCAGAATGAATAGCATCAGACAAAGGGGGTTTGTGTGTTATGGGGGGGATTTGACATGTACAGTCACACCATCAGTCGGTGGATGCAGCGCTGGGGAGAAGCATCCAACCAGTTACGTAGTATTATTACCTTTAGGTTAGAATATAAGAGTCTTCTTATGGAGCTCTGAACTTGTGGCTAAATATGTGTAAATGTTATTGCTGTTGCTCTTTCACCCATCTCTATTCAAAGTATCAGGCAGGAAACAATGCCAGGAATTTACTAAGAAAGCCTCTCTCACATATGAGATTTTCTCTGCGTTTCTTCACAGTTAGCAAACACTCCGGTGACCGCCAACACCTACAGGAAGAAGATCTAGCTGATCTTTACGTTGTCTGTGTGTTTTTAAAAAGTCTTTTTTACCATAATACCTGCCAGCTCACCAAAGCTTCCTGTTTTTTAACAGTTTCATCAGACCAGTCTGCAAATGTAAACCCTTACATGGCATCACTGGCACTTCACCTTTGCTAAACCTCATGTGCTTTGAATGTACTCTGAGCAACTGCTGAAGACTTGCATTCGGCAGGAGGAAGCTGTATTGCCACACCAACAGCCATGTGGTCGCGTTCTGGCAGCAGACGGTTGCATGTGAAATCAGGAGTTGGCTGGGAGCAGCTCAGAATTGGTATGGACAGTTTAACTTCATAGCTGGTGCAAGTCAAGGTGGTTTTACTTAAGCCATTGAGCATTCTTCCACTGGGGCTCTGGTATGTGGGACTTCTGAGAAGAACGGGAAAAGCTTGAAAGACGACGTGCACATTTTAAAAAATTTACTCAACCAGTTTAAAGGTGCCCATCGCTGACATGCTGTGTAGTTGAATTACACAGCTGTGGCTACTTAAAAATACAGTTAAACAGGCTGTAATTTTACAAATTTTTAACATTCAGAATAAAAAGCAAGGGAAGTGGCTATGGTGATATGCAAATCAATATCCTAACTGTATAAGAACGGTTAACATTCTGACTTGCTGTTATGAATTTAGGAACAAAAGAATTCAAAGTGATAATAATAAAAAATGGATTACTGAAGAGGAGTATACCAATAATTTCATTGTGTAAATGTAACTGATTGTCACAAAATACATTTAGTGTTGAGTTTTCTGGGCTAGTTCTTGTAGGATACCTCATTCTGAGAAACATTCAGTCAAATTTAATTGCAGCATTGTCTCCTGGTCTCTGTTACTAGAATCCCTAGTCTAGAAGTAGCAGTGTTGCTTCTGTCTTACTTCCTTTTAATGCGTTTGGTGTGATTCACATAGCAGAGACACAGCTGGGTGTAACCACAAGCAAACATCTCCAGTGAAGCAACAGAAGCAGTCTGCACTGGCGGTTTCATCAGGGGTGGTGGCAGATGGGGGTGACGGCTGATGATCTTGCGCATAGGAACACAGTGCTTGTGGTTTATCTCAGGGCTCTGAAGATAAGGGCTCCTTCTAACCTATTTCCTTTTCTCCTCTCAGTCATTTGAGCACAGCAGATTTTAGCGATTTGCCGCTGATTTCTCCTTGTGCTACAGGCTGTCATGTCAGTCAGTAGGAGTGATTTGTAGAGCAAAGCAGTTGGTGCTGGAGACCCAGTGTCTGTACCATATGAAGAAGCTGTATTTTTACAGGGTTTGCAATATGATTGTGTAATGGCACCAGAAATTTGCATCTGTCAGGGCGTGTTTCTGGACCAAGTCTAGTCTGCTCCTAGGATTTGAATACCCATTTGTGGTTGGAACACATTAGGTGTCTCCTGTTCTAGTTTCATCTGAAAGGAGCTCATCTCATGCCCTCCAAGAACACTCCAGGAGGACAACCAGACCAGCTGGATGAGTATGATCAGAAGATTCACTTCTGAACTGAAATGGTAATGTAGATGTGTAGACACTACCATTATAAAATACTGATCTTTCTAGTGGGATTGTGGAGAAGGCTGTTTTTAAAAGATTGAGAAAAAACTAATCACCTTCTGGGTCTAAAAAATCTACAGTTATGGAGATGAAGAGGGTACAACATTTGATCTAGTAATGAAAATAGAGGTAAGTCTAGCAAGCGTACTACCGTGATCCACAGCTCCTGGTGCTCTTTCTCATAAAATGAAACTTTCCAGGGACCTATTGCCCTCTTGCTTATAAAAGGAGAGCAGCCAAAAACCAATTCTTACTTTTTGTAGAATTGAGAAAGAATCCAGTGAGCCAGGAGTTAACTAAGCTGCTGTCGCAAAATCTTCTCACAGAGATGGAAGCAGAAGAATGCTGTGACACCAGCCTAGGCCTGCATCCTCAAGACACTGTCACTTCCTTGAGGTGTGCCCAAAGGCCTCAACTGCCACTGCCTACGACGGAAATCACCTCCAGCACATCACTGCTAGCACACCCATCCACAGATTAAGCTGAAGAACAAAACAATGTAAATCAGATCTAGACTGAATGCAGTAGTGTGTATGTCAGTATTGCTCTGATGATGGGCATGGGGGAATCTGTGTGTCTATTAGAGCCTCAGAGAAGTCCTAAGAAGGTGAAGTGGCTGCAGTCTTTGCAAAGATTCCTGCACAAATCTGCAGTAAACCTGGAAAAATTGTTCTGAGAAATGACCATTCATAGTTCAGTGAGATAACCAGGTGTCCAGGTCAATGCTTAACTGTCAGCTTGAACATCTATTTCATTGCTCATGCAAGAGACCCAAAGGAAAATCACAGATCCTCCTTGTTTAGAGAGAATTCATGCTGATGGCACTGCTGGGCCTGTGGAGGAGATGACACAAGAGGTCAAAAAAATGAATTTATAGAAGCTTTTCTAAAGAACAGAATAGTGGATGTATCAAAAAGTTTAATATGTTAAGAAGAGTAAAAGCACTCCTTGAGGGAAGGCAAATCGTATCTCCAAAATGTGCTAGAGCATGAGAAGAAGTCAACAAACATGTGGACAACTCATAGTGCTGATATATTCTGCTTAGGCTTCCAAAAGCTATTTGAAAGAGCTTTCCAGCAAAAGCTCCTAAAACTAAAGCTATTATGAAATGAAAAATGTTGGTTCTCACCTGGATAAATGACTATTTTACAGATACTAAGCAAAGGGTAGGAATAAAGGGTCTCTTTTCGCAGAAGGGTGACCTGGGGAGACAGAGCCCTGAAGAGATCTCTCTGAGAGCTTGTGCTGTTCAAGATATTTGTAACTGATCTGAGATGACTGATGAATTGCAGGGTATCTTTGTGTGATGATCTTAAGGTATTTGTGTAGGAAAGGAAAAGGCCAACTCTGAATAGATACAGAATGAATAAGCTGGATAATGAAATGGAAGATGAAATTCAATGTAGATAAGTGTAAAGGGATGAACGTGGGAAAAAACAACTCTTTATATATGCAGTGATGGGTTCTGAATGACTTGAATGACACAGGAATGAGATTTTAGAAAAAATAATTCTGTAAAAATGTCAGTTCAATATATAGTAGTGGTCAAAAAAGCAATTCTAATGTTAGAAATGAATAAGGAAAGGAATAAAGAACAAGTCAGAAATTATTATTATGCAGAATATTAATCCATGTTTCGGTTTAATGCACTGCTGTGTGCAGTTCTGGTCTCCCTAACTCAATGTTTATAAAATAGAACTAAAAAAGGTGTACAGAGGGAGAAAGGGAAGATAAGAATAAGAAAGAAAGAGAGAAAGAAAGAAAGAAAAAGAAAGAAAGAAAAAAGAAAGAAAGAAAGGAAGGAAGGAAAGTAGAAAGAAAGAAAGTAAAAAGAAAGGAAGGAAGGAGGGAGGGAAGGAGGGAAGGAGGGAAGGAAGGAAGGAAGGAAGGAAGGAAGGAAGGAAGGAAGGAAGGAAGGAAGGAAGGAAGGAAGGAAGGAAGGAAGGAAGGAGCGAGCTGAGGGGAAACATAATGGAGTCTACAGAGTCATGAGGGACACAAAGAAAGTGAATAGGGGATGATCATTCCCTGTCTCAGTATAAGAAGTAAGAGATAACAAATGTAACTAGCAGGCAGCAAATTCAAAATTAACAAAAGAAATATTTTTCGTATGTTTAAGCTATGAAATGCTTTGCTACAGGGTATGTGAGATGCTAAAAATGTACATGGGTTAAAAAAGCAACTGGGCTAAATTAATGGAAGAATCTATTGAGGGCTATTAAGCACATGCTACGTATTAAGTACCTACCATTAAGTGCATTTAATAGGCTATTAAATACCACCTCTAGCTAAGGAAGTCCCTGAGCTGCAACACACTGGAAGCTGGGAGAGACTTTCAGAGGAATATCATTATGTGCTTGTTGTTTTCTCATGCCCTTCCTTTGCCATTTTGGTCCCTGATGGAGAGAAGAAACTGGGTTAGATAGACCTTTGATCTGACCCAATATGGTGACTCTTATGTCCTGGGTGATGTTTGGAAGATGCTACTTTCAAATTTTCTTTTTGAGGCTGAAAGATGACAAATCCAACAAAGACAGAAGTGGTTTGGGTCCAACCTACACCTCACCAAGCAGAAGCCATTCTCTAGTGGCTGGTAAGATTTTGAGTGGGCAGGACATGTCCACTCTGGCAAGGGCGTGTATTTTGGTGTATCTGTGTTAGTTCTCACAGAAAACTAATGCCATTTTCACCTTCCCAGACTAAACTATGGATAGAAACACTGAAAGATATGCTTTTCTTATTGTATTAGCAAAGGCATGGCTCTCTCACAGATAAAATTGTGTAACAACATATTAATAAATTTCTCACATATTATGTTTGTGCCTGCAAGGATGAAAGAACAGCTCCTGAGAGTGCCATCACCTATATGCAAAGAGATGATAATTTTTTTTTCTTTTATTTTCAATATCTAGCACATTGCTATTCAATACTACATTCCAGCTGTCATTCATAAATTATTTCATCTATATTCCCTCCTTTAATGATAGAAGCACAATTCTTAACAAAAACTGGCTGTCAAAACAGTGTATTCCATTTCGAATCAATTAATTTTATGTGTACATCTAGACCCGCTATAAAATATATGTGGAATAATTGTCTGATGCCTAACACCCAAAGTAATTAAAACTCCATGAGGACAATTTTGACAGTGTACTTTATCATCGGGACTTATTTTCCCATCACACCCTCAGAGGGCAAGTTGGTGGCTGTGTAAACAATTAATCACCTGTGAATGAGTAATCAAAGCTTTCTCAGCAGTCCACAGATTTCATTTCCTTAGCAAGCCCATTGGTACATAGCAACAGCAGCATTGTTACCAGTGCCACAGACATCGTGTGAGAGGTTCTGGGCAGTAGAGGAGCAGAGGAATTTGGCTCCCTTTGCTCACCAAAAAACTCCAGTCTGCTCTGCTCTGGCCATCTGAATAGAGGAGCGAAAGTGGTGAGTTACACTGTGCAACACAGATTGGTACCAGACACCCATGTTACGAGGGCATGTTTTTAATCCATCAGACTATCATTTATTTGATGACGAGTGCTTGAAGTGGCTGAGATGCAACATTCACCTCGGTACAAAGATGCATATGCACTTGACTTGGATTCACCAAGGGAAATGGGTGGAATTCCCCTCCTCCTTGTCCTCCTGCTAGCCCATGTCTCAAGTTGCATGTTGTGCTCCTAATCCTGCAATGTGGTAGCAACCTCCTCCTCCATGTCTTCATCTGGCCTTGAATGCTGCATGTTTTCACAAAAAAAAAAAAAATAAAGAAAGCAGTGGCCCTTTTCAGCTGTTACACATGGTGTTTGCTCCCCAGAAGGAATTCTCTCAAGACCACATGTAGTGAGAAAGATGGGAGGAGGACAAACTATTCAAGCAAACTGAATACTAAATGCAGAGCAGGCCTCTGCTTATGGCACTCTGAAGATTCCTGCTTGTAGGATCAACAAACTCGTGTCTTGTGTCTGAGTGGATGTTGGGAAGACATCAAATGCACTAAAGGTTAATGGATGCAAGGCAGGCCATTGATGCACTGTGAAAGGAGGTTGTGTTGTGTGTCCTGTAACACAGCCACAGCATTGTGTGGTGTTGGTGGAGGAATTTCAGCATACAATAAATCTGCTGGAGACGTAGAGTGGTATGTAGGAACCTGACCCTCCGCAGAACTTGGACAAATGTGTAGAGGTCGTCCTGCTGTGATAAGGGAAGTCCTTAGTATTGTAGCCAGAGCACAGAGGCTTTGGTCCTGAATTGACTAAGCTTGATCAAAACTTGTCCTGGCTTCAGGGTAGCAAATCTCAGTTCCCTCCCTTGAATTTCTCCCATTCCAGACACTGTCAAAGAAGTATTGCTGGGAGAAAAATAGTGAGCAGATCCCTGGAACTCCTAGGATAAACAGATCTATAAGAACAGAGAAAGAGTCATTGACCCCACCTGGAGTACTGAATCCAGCTCTGGAACCCCCAACATAAGAAGGATATGGACTTCTTGGAGTGAGTCCAGAGGAGGGCCACAAAGATGATCAGAGGGCTGGAGCACCTCTCCTATGAGGTCAGGCTGAGAGAGTTGGGGCTGTTCAGCCTGGAGAACAGAAGGCTCTGGGGAGACCTTATGGCAGCCTTCCAGTACCTAAAGGGAGCTCACAGAATAGATGAGGAGAAACACTTCAGCAGGGCCTGTTGTGATAGGACAAGGGGTAATGGTTTTAAAATAGAAGGAAGCAGATTCGGACTTGATATAAGGAAGAATTTTTTTACAATGAGGGTGGTAGAACACTGGAACAGGTTGCCCAGAGAGGTGGTGGATGCCCCATCCCTAGAAGCATTCAAGGCCAGGCTGGATGGGGCTCTGAGCAACCGGATCTGGTTGGAGATGTCCCTGCTCCTTGCAGGGGTGTTGGACTAGATGACCTTTAAAGGTCCCTTCCAAACCTAACTATTCTATGATTCTGTGAGTCCTTGGAGAGAGCTGTGTACAAATTCACCTTTATCCTTGAAGGTGGCTACTGGAAACTGGAGAGTACTGAAAGGACAAAGATTCATGAGCTTTGTTTGTTTAGAAAAGTGTATTTGAGCAGTAATAAGCAGAAAGGCAGTTTTTATAGCGGGAATGTAATTACCAATTATCAGTATTACCTTTCAAAAATAGAAATTCACAAAATCATATAGGGCTTTTTGTATTAAAAAAAAAAAGTGAATGCTAGAATGCCTGCATCTAAATAAATAATTGATCCTCTGAATTCCTGGGTGCTCAGCTCTGTTGACAGACCATGGACCTTCACTTTTTAAAGTTCTGACTAGTTGTACTGTGGATAGTTTAAAAACAGACCCATCCACAAATCTGCTGAAGCAGAATTTCTAACAGGGCTTTTTTGCTGCTACAGCAGCAGTTAGCTGGAGTTGAGTGAGCTGAACCCTATCTGGCAGCGTTTCTGTGAACAGTGACTGCAATGCAGACATCCTCAGGAGCAGGAAAAGGAGGAGTGGCTGCAGATGAAGAGGAGTTAGGGTCTGCCCCACATGCCAGAGATTTGTTATCATACGAGGCAATTGCTTAAAAATCACGATTTTCTGAGGTGTCTCCCAAATATGTTCCTCATTTTTAAGCACTTCAGGCAGCCAGATATTCCATCCCTTTCTGAGCAAGGCAGCAGCAGAGGGGCTCTGGCTGGGTTTAGCTTGTCCTCACCGGGTGCATCTAATCCATCCTGGAGAGGGGCCAAGCAGAAGTGATAGCTGAGGGCGCGGGGAGCTCAGGTGGAAAGAGTGCCACGAGTTTGAGAAGGCAGGTTTCAGTGTCTGGCTGTGCCTCTGCAGGTTTCACTGCTCTTTTATTAATTGGCTGTGTAAAGGGGTGCCCTCTTTGCAAAGGCTTGAGGGAGACCTAGGGTGATCTTAGCCTTGAGAAGATGGTAAACTAGTTTAAAGTACCTGCACTGTCAACCAGCATTAACGAGCAAAACAGAATAGGGAAGCAAAGCCATTCTTCCCCATCCTTTCTGATGAGGTCACAGAGGTCAGAAACTAACTGCCTGAAAGAGAACTGTATCAGACAGAAAAGTCCGAGGGGTTGTATATGTATAAAAAAAATACAATTATTTATGTTGTTACAGTTCTAATGGGCACAAATACAACATCAGGATGCTCTCCGGTTGTGAAGGCTTTTTGTGTCTTTTAGGGCAGAAACCCCAGAGATTTGTTTAGAGTAATAAAATAGAAAAGCAAAGAAGATCCGGAAATTAATTATTTCTTTATGAGGACTTGTTAATTAATTCTTAATTAAGATGTGGTGTAAAAAGAGTTTGCTCTGTACCCACATCATTTATTTACTGAAGGCTGCTTCCCTAGTTAAAAAAGGCAGAGTAAAACCATTTATATAGTCACAGTTTTATAACTCCTTATGTGTAACACGTTTGGACTGGCAAGATCACTGTACCTTATCCAAACAATATGAATCCTGTTGTTCATCGTCTCTTGGAAGATGGAACTTCCTTTTCTTCAAAGAGAACCATTCTGAGCAGAAAAAGAAAAGCTCATTGTAAACTGTAAATAAAAGCCAGATTTTTTCTGCATGGATCATTGTATTTAGATGCAAATGTAGCCTTTGGATCATGCTCCATTAGATGTACAGGGTAGCGCTTCTGAAAGGATATTGCTGATTTCTGCAATACTAAATTTATATAATATGAATGAAAAAGACAACCCAACACCACTCAGCGAGTATTGTGGTGTTACAGGCATTTAAACTCACTGCTAGATGTCTTCTTTTGAATTCAGTTTGTATACTCCACTGAGTCCCTAAAATGGACAGATCTACAGTATGCGTGTATAGAGAGGCGTACTCTTCACTTTGTGTAGATGCCTTTGATTCATAGCAGAAATTAATTTCTGAGTTGTTTGGAATTATGAAGCTCGGTCTCTTTGCTGGTTAATTGCTATACTAGCTTATGCTGCACACCATACGGAAACGCCCTTTTAAATATGCAAAGAAAAAAAGCTAAAAATAAATCACAGCTGCTGTTAGATGGGGGTCTAAAGATACAGCCAAGGCAGAAAAAAAAAAAAAGGAACTGTCTTGATTTAAATACAGCTAAACCGGTTTTAATACTGAGAAGTTCTTTTTCTGTTCTCCAAATCTGTATTCATTAACAGTACCCAGAACAGAGGACTTCGAATATGAAACACTGAGATAACGCCAGTAATTACAAGATGCAGTTTCATTGCTGTAATATTTTCGCGCTCTCGGTTGCTTTAATGATTGCTGTAATAATTTGTATTTGGCTTACAAGGACCCATTTATATCAACACATGTTTCTTACTGGTATATTCAATTTAAGTCCAAACCACAGTCTTAACTTACAACAACACAGAGATCTGTAGGTGGAAATGAGTTTTATCTTTGCAGCAGTAATTGTTCCTGGCCAGTAAATGGTAGCTTGACCTCACCCACACAACAAAATCAAGTGAATACATGGAGCCCCGACACGTTATCTCTGATTTCCTACAACCAGCCAAGTACAAATCTGAGAAACACTTTACTGTGTTGTGCGTGTTATCCAGAACAGATCTGTGATGGAAATCTCTCATTTATTGCCCAGTCCCAGTTATTCTGCATAATGCCTGCCTCACTCAAAAAGCAATATTTTTCCAATTTTTACACTGCTGGGAACCCGAAAGCAATCCCTCACATGCAGAAAAAGAGAGAGCTGTTGCAGAGAGAATAGTTTCTGGGAAAACATGTTCTGGAAAGTATCTTAGCAGCTAAAGAGGGCAGCAGCAAGTTCCAGATTAATGAAAAATGCATGCAAGTTTATCACAGGGACGACCTGGCAATCACAGAGCAGACTCCCATGCAAATATCTGCTCCTGCTCTTCCTTAAGTCGCTAAGAAAACTTAACGTTACCAGTTACCTCCACCCAGTGTACCACCAATAGAAATTTTAAAACTTTCAGTTTCACACTAGTTCAACATTTTTTATGTGTGTATTTGGAGCAGTCTTCAAAGTACAATTGCCTGCTTCAGCAGAAAGCAGTGACCGACCAGACCCACCACCACCTGAGACAGCTGCACTTCACAAAGCCAAGCCAGCGAAGCAGCTGGGTTGCAGACCTGAAAGACTCACCTGCAAAAAAATGTTGGGTGTATTACTGAAATAATAAAAGATTGCTGGTTAGTAGAGTCCTCCAGGATGCACATCTGATTGTCAGACGAGGAAGTTGAAGCGGGAGTGCATGAAAAAAAAAATTGCTGTCCTCCATATTATTAGACTTGTCTCTCCTATGACTAAGGATGGCTGCCCACCGAATTCACTGTTTCAAAACCTTCATGTTTTCAGCCAGATTGCAATGAATAATTTTCCAAAGTAGTCTCTATCCTATATTCCTCCTTACTTAGCAAGTACTTCACAGGTCTCATCTCTTCGTAGGGAGGAGTGGGATTATTTTGGATCATTGCATCCCCATTGCAGAAGGTGATCCCATGTCACCCCGTGTCACTTGACTCTTCACTCTCAATTCCCTTACCAGTTCCTGTCATGAAACAGGGCTGCAGGCAAGTGTGGTCCTGGAGAAAGGAACCAAGGCAGGCAGTTCCAAAAGTGCTGACAAAATCTTCTGTCCCAGCTATTTCCCTGTTTGAAACCCAGAGCTTCTCCTTCGGATGAAGGACACAAACCACCATTCGTGGGAAAGCCAAATTCTTGATGTTCACTTTAGGGTCATTCTGAGGGGGGGTCAGGAGTGCACTCACAGCCAGGGCAGCCTTCCCCTGGGTCCCTGAGCAGTAGAAGCCTCATACCTGAGCTGAGGTGTGCCTGTGCTCACCCCTCTCCCTGGTGGGACTTCCTTGCTTGCCCCAGACCTATCTCAATACAGACGTGTCTGGTGATACCTGGGCTGTGTCTGAGCCCATCACCATCACTGGCCATGCCCTGCTTTCCTTGCTGGGCACGGGGGGACAGCACCCCATCAGCGTGGCGCTGCCCAGCCAGCTGGGCTGTCACCCCCAGCTCTCTGCTCCTGGGCAGTGCCATTCCGTCTCTTTCTCTGCAGGACCGCTGTGGACACTGCCCTTCAGAAAGGCCAGTGTCACTATCAATTTCAGAGGGTTTCAATAAATGCACTCTTGATTCTGCTGCTGGAGTTCTTTGCATCCTTCCCAGCCAGAACTGGCATCAGTTACTAACTGATGGTTGCTCATTTCAGATCCGTACTAGTACCAGAAAATGAATGAGAAAAGCCTTCTTCTGGCAGGCATCAAGCAGAGCTAGAAAGCATATGTGCAGCTTGTTCCAGACACTCCTCCACAACTACAGCAAATGGTTTTGTTCTGTCTTTAAGGATTTTCTTCATCCAAGGTGCCATGCAAGCCATGACAAATGAGTCACTCCTTAACAAACAATTTGTATCAATTAATGATGCTTTGCTTCATACTGACAAGCCTCAGGGCTTCGATAGTTATGTGATGTTTTTAAATTATGCCTTGGTCTTTTCTGATAGGGAGAGATGACCACTGGAACAGGTGTTTTTCCCATTTGCTTTCCTTGTGGTGATTCCACCCAACACCAGCATGAGCCTGACTGCCAGCGGAGTCTCCTTCCAGCTACCATGTAGGACTTTCCCTGGTCTCTGCAGCCAAATTAGCCAAACAGCCTGCAGGAGTCCCTACTGCTGACCATAACCAACCCTCATCCCCAAACTGGTACTACTGTAATGCAGGGTGGGCATGTCAGGTTTTGGGGGTCATACCCTGATGTTCCTACTTCTGTGGTGCACATGGCACTCAGTGCAGATTGTCTGTTGTTTCTTAACCCTCTGACATGGCAAACTAACACACGTTGGCTATGCCGTCTCCTCACTGCTGTCCCTCTCCATCACTGAATTTAATAATATAGGGCAGTAAATTGAAATATTTTCTTCTCAATTATGCCGAAGTAGTAAATTGAAATTTTTCTTCTCAATTATGCAAATATGGATGCAAATGAAGGATATGAAATTTGAAAGAAGATCCTTAGAGGACAGCAGCAGCTGGGGCAGGCTGTGAAATGGAGACCATCCAGCAGAGCACATGGAGACAGCTGATGCAGGCTGCAGCCTCTCGGGATACTCTCTGCGCTCCCCAGGACTCGGGGACAAGGACGTAGGTAAGCACAGACTGCTGCTGCTTCATTGTAGGACAAAAGGACTGCAGTGGAAATACGGATTGCCAGGCCCTGTTCCCTGCGCTCACAGGTGAGCATGCCATGCTGCTCCTCTTTTGAACTTAATATGCACCATCTAAAAATTTCTTCTTTTGTGTCATCCTTGCTCTGCTTGAATAGCTGCTCCAGAGAGGAGCAGCTGGGAAAAGAGGAACATCTTTTAATTCCCAGCCTAACTGTATTTATATCTATTGTGCCAACGTTGTCCTTTCTCTCAAGTGTTCCTGCTCCACCTCCATTACACAATTATGGGCAACAAGTGTACTCCCCCTCCTACCCACTCCGGTCAGAAGGATGCCTTCCTCTCTGGCTGGCAACAATAATGTTCTTGTTGTCACATGGATTTTTTAATTCTCAAATATATACTCTTTCATTGTACTGAAATTCATCCCATCTCTACTACTGCAGTACTGAAGTGCATCTGCTAATTCTAACAGGATATCCAAGCCTCCTCTCTTTTCATGATACTACCCAGCTTCATGGCTTTAACAAATCTCAACACTGCTCTTATTTATTGTGCTGAAATCACCAATGGAAATATTAAAGAAGATGAATCTTAAGACTGAGGAATTTCCACTATTAACATCTCCCCAGTTCCATGTTTCGCAGTCACCCCTGCTCTGTTTACCCTGCAGATGGCAAGGGCTGGCTGAAGAGCTTGTGCACACAGGGCAGGATCTTCACGGAGCTGCACAGAGAAGGCAGCACCAGCCCAAGCAGACTGCAATTGAGATCTGGCAGGCGGTGACTTTGTTCTAAGCCAGAGTCAAGTCAGTCCACTGCCAACCAGTGCATGATTGATATAGCGGTGGTGGAAGTTTGTGAGGTGATTACCAATGCGGTGTGGCTGCAAAATGGTGGCTTCTCCTATCGCCCCTGCAGTGACAGCCAGCCTGAGGAGAAGACAGTCCCAAAGTGCCAGGGATGGAATTTGTAAATGTTCCTTTCCTATACGCATAGTGGTTGTGCTACAGAGACTCTGTGGACACATCAGTGTGAAAGAATAACACCATTGCGGATGGTTTAGTTGACCAAGAGGGTAAAATTGGCTGCTCCTATGCTAGCAGATTCAATGCCCGGCGTGCCTCCAAGTATCTATTCTAGTAGACTGTTAGACCGATCCCTGGCCCACGCCCGGCCCACGGCAGTGTGCACGCTGCCTGCATTAACGCCTGGGCATGGTCGGAGCGGTGTAGGTGGTTTGCGTGCAGCAGCCCTGCTTTGGAGGATGAGACAGTTTGTTAGCATAGATGTAAGCCTTTCAATGCCAGTTGGCACCAGCACCTGGGAGCGTTCCGAGGCATGTCTAATTTATTATCATAGACACAGTCTTTGTGAATGCCACTGTGGGATACCTTGGCAGTGTGCATGGTGCTGTGTGGCCCAGATCTATTTGAATATGAAAGCATCTTTTCGCCTTTAAAAAATATGAGTATGTGCTGTTATTTCCGGAGAGTTTGGTGTACCCTCTACAAGCCTGGTTGATGAGGCTGTTCCCCGCTACGAGAGCACCTGGCAGGAAATGGCTCGATCGTGCAATGAGCTTCTGCTTGATGGACACACAACCAGTATCAAGCAAATGGAAAGCAAAATGGTGCTGTCTGCAAGCCAGCTGAGGTGCCAGGAGGCCCGGTGTTCTTCAAAGTAGTGGGGCGGGAGGTAAATGGCACAACATTTACAAGCATAATGCAAAGCGCATTCGCCGGCATGGGCTCAAGACGCCATCATTTCACAGGCCTGGCACAGGCAACTAAACAGCTCATCTGTCATCACTGGGAGCAGTCCAGAAGAGGTAGGGTAGGCATTGCAAGGGCTTTGTGTGCCCACAGCTTTGCGTGGCAAGAGGTGGTGCACCGGGAAATAGGGTGAGGAAACACGACGCTGTGTTGCTTTGTCACGGCCGTGCCAACTGGTAACTGCTTTATGTAATTTTGAAATCTATTAAAAGTTTGGATCAGCCTGCCTGGTTCTGGTGTTTCTGTAAGTACTTATCTGCCAGTGGAGCGTGGAATGAAGGTCTTTATTAAACCAGATAAAAGATGTTTAAAAAGAATAAATGTAGCTTTGTTAAGAACTAAGTAGACAGTAAGCAAGGTTTACAACTGGCAGCAATATGCCTGCCATGCTACCTGTGGAGAGGATCCCAACCCCACGCAGTGTCACTTCCCCAGTGACGGCGTCACGTTGTCAGTATTTCCACTCGTCCCCACTGCTGCAGTGGGCAGAAGGGGAAGAGGCCCAAGGCTTTGCCAGTGCCAACATCCTGACGGACCTCTTTGCCCACCACAGCATTTTCCAGGGCGTTTCTCAGGTCTAGAGTGCAGTAGTACAGAAATAGTAATAAAAAGTAATTTAAAAAACCCAACCTTTTCATATTCTTTCCCATAGCAAGGTCACAGCTAGATACCTCTGACAGTTCATTAAGCCTTTATTTCTTCTTTCAATGTGTGTCTACCAGAAGGCTTTGCCTCCTAGGTTATTTGCTTGCAGAAACAGTAGCAATGGCTTAAGATTTCAGTTATTTTTATAAAAAGAAAGAAAATATTTTTTAGCTTGGCAGAAGGCCTGGGCAAACTTCAAACATGACCTTTTTTACCAGCTATGGTCTTTATATCATAGTCCATCCATGTTAATTTGTGGCAGATGCTAAATTGGAAAAGGCAACATTTTCTCAGCTGTCACATAAAACTGTTTCTGTGCTAAAAAGCCTTTTCTCACTTGGTGGTGGAGCAGCAAATCAATGGATGAAGGACTGCAAGTTACAAGAGGGAGTAGGAATTGCAGTGACATCAGGCTTCATCAGCCAAGAATAAAAAAATGTAAGCAAACATAAACAGGATGCTGAACTATGATACAGAAGTGTGTTCACAGCAGATCTATCTTCCCGTTTCATCTTGCCTGCTCAGAGAGCACATGGAGAGATCAGGTACCTCTCCAGTGACTTTTCCAGTTGACGCAGCCAACAGAGTCCATAACAGAGACCGCCTAGGACACTGCCTCAATGCTAGCATTAAAGTGTCCTAAACTCAGTATATACTATGCGTAGATAAAATCTACAAATATACAGTCACTTCTGCTAAGCTTGCCGTTTGAAATACTTACAAAGCACTACTCGGTTAAAGCCTAGTAGAAAACAAAAAACCCTAGCTGCAGGATTAGATATTAACTCTCCTTCATTTGGGATCACAAGTGCTGGTGAAGACAGAGGAACACATTGCTTCTTCTCTCAACTGAGAGAAGACTTATCCCATAGCAAGTAGTAGCTACCAAAATAATTTCAATTGCTGGTCATGTGATTACACGGACTGTTTCTCCAAGCAGCATCAGCTTGGCATCAGCTGTGACTCCAGTGCTGATGATGTTCCTTCCTTCCCTGGTTTGTCCTTAAATTTTACCCAAATGGCCCTGCAGACACTTGCTTGGATACAGGCTTCCAGGATCTGCCCCGGGGCTGGGGTCTGATCCTGCTTCCTCTGCTTTTAGAGCTTTCTCAAGAGTGCTAGTAGTCTCATCCTCAGTTAAAAATGCATTTAGTGGGCTATGATAGCCATCAAATACGGCTGTGGGGCTCATGCTGGGTGAAGCCCTTGTCAAACTTGGATTAAGGAAATTATCACTTATGTCTTGCAGCCAGGGTCCAAAACACCAATCTGGAAAAAAGTTTATGTTTATGGACAGTTGGTGTAGTGCAGCATGGGTAAAAGCCAAACAAAAGTGCGTGTTAACACTACAAATAACCCAACGTGGACAGGGAAGTTTCAGTCAAAACTCTTTCCCAGGGTTTTAGGTCTCTTTTCCCACACAGCATCCCTCTGTCTTGCAGCCCTTTGGGCCCTCCCACACCAGTGCACTAACGTGCGGGGCTCTGGGGAAGGCTCGTGTTGAGGGGAGTAAAGATGTCTGCAGAGCTACTGACGTCATGCACAAATGCCCATTGTCCAACAGGCTGCTTCTGCCACAGGGAGAGGGGAACAAGGTGCCTACTTAAACTTCCATGCAAATATCATGAACTCATTGAGTATAGGAAAAGGGGCCTCTCTCTCTGTGGGGACACCAGGAGCAGCCACAGCAGAGAAACGTAGTTTTAAGGATATTGAGATGAACTTTTGGTAGAATACATGAGCATCAAGCTGATCACAACCTATACAGCATGTTTTGTCCTTGAGTGGCTAGGAGAGCAAGGTCAGCCTTGTAATGCCATAGTAACAGGTTTTATGAGCTTTCATTAAAATAGGGGGAACTTAACTGCTAATACGGATGAAATGGGTCTGATTTTCTTCTACCTACCTAAACTTAGTTAAGAAGCTATTCTATGGGGAAAAAGCAGGATTGCACTAGTGGGTGTGAGAGCTTAAGAATCAGACTTGCAGGGCTTGGTGCCATGGGTGGCACGATCAATAATAGTGGCAAGCTGGTGTATGAGCACAGACCACACTGGCATTTCAAGCATGAGGACAGATGAACAAGCTTCATACCAGAATTTCCCAATTTGCCTAGGAGGTCTTCTACATTTCCATTTCAACCAGTATATATCATTGCAATGCTGTAAGCATGCCAGCATAGCTCTGTGCCTGGCTTAGCATTCCAGAGTAAAACTGTCTTTGCTTCTATGCAATGAATATGTCTCCCTGATCGACTTACGCTTAAGCATGGAAAATCAAGAAAAGTGGTAATTCTAGTCTTCTGGCTGGTTGTAGCTAACGCCTTCTCTGCTTTTGCTGTATGGCCTGGGAGGAATGGTTTTACTACCATCGAACCATAAGGTGAAGAGAGGAAAAGTAAAGAACAGCTGGGTTTAATGAGCTGGAACAGATGTAGGTATTAAAGCAGTGTGTACACTTGTCATTCAAAGAGTGCCTTTATGTGTATAAATGATGAGCAATTTAATTCAAGACTTCAGTTACAGAGTTTACAAGGGGCATTATACCCTGAAAAAGATTCAAAACTTGGTGTCTTAAATTATTTTACTTGCCGCAAGCAAGTCCAAAGCAACTTAATTTATGGGGGCGTGAAATATCAATCTGTATTTTAATACATGACGAACTTTTCATTCTGGACTATGTCATGGTTTCCTTTCACAGCTGTCTGTTCCTCTTCTCTCACATTTTATGTCAGGCTGTGTGGGTGTTTCCAAGGCAAATTCCTAGAATGCCAGTTAAGCAATCATTTATTCTTTTGAAGACTACTCCAGAGGTGATGCATCAATAATTTTGAGTCTTTGTGCAGTGCTCCTGCATAGCTGGAAAGGAAAAAGCTGAAATCCATTGAAGAGAAATGTGATAGTTTTATAATTTCAGTGAAAGCATTAAAAATAAATCGTATGTTAAGAGGATCTCCATGCTTCAACACCAATGCAATCTTAAGTGACAGGATCTGGTACTGGGAATATGGAATTTTCTCTGTGGGATTAAAGATGTCAATTTATATTTATGCAGATAAATTTAACTGCTTAATTTTAGGCTGAGATTATCTATTTTTCATGCCAATAGCTTGACAGTTTCCAGTGTTTAAGCAAGATTGGGATGAAATCATGATGGAAAAACTTTTAATCGGTAATTTGTTCTTTAAATCAATGTTAATTGTTAGTCCTAGGGCTAGAAATTTAATAAAAACATAATGATTATTAAAGATGGCTTACAGGAAATTGAATGCTCCAAAAAGGTGTTGCTTTTGAGATAATGACAGTTTCTATGTTTAAAATTCAAAACAGCTTTTTCATAATTACCAATGAAAAATTACTATTTATATTTTATGGATTTAGTCCATAAAAGTCTTCCCCTATCCTCAGGCAGCCACCTGGAGACACGTGGGCAGCGAGCATAACTACCAACTGCCCCCAGGTTGACAAAATTGCATGTCTCCGGAGGGGATTCAGCCTGTGAGAATTTGGATGGTCCACTTTGTCAAGGGGCTGGTGCTTGGCAGGCCTTTGTAAGGTGCCTTCTGCCAAGAGCTCTTTCCAGCAGAGGGTAACAGCTGGGTTATGTCCGACTTCGGAAAAGTAGACAAGGAGCCCTTATGAAGGGTCCATTGTGTTATCCCAAAGGCTTTTTCTTGCGAGTGGGCTTTTGTTGTACCAGGGCATAATTTACTCGGGCCGTTGGGGAGGACACATGTTGAGGGATCTGCCTTGGTACGGCAGAATATTGGGCTGCGTCTGGCGTTGCAAGAGAAGTCCCAGTGACCAAATGGGATCTGCCTTTCATGAATGTGAAATATCTTCCTCAAAGTGAAAGAGATCTCTTCTTACTGGTGATGCTGAAAATACTTGTGGTACTGGATATTTATGATTACGCTAAGAGTGGCCATTCAGACAGTGTAAGGCTTTTTAAGGAAAAGCAAAAGAGTGCCTCAGCTCTCCGTGGTAGTCTTTTTATTAATGGATGGACCTATGCCACACAATGCTCTATACAACGGATGACTATGTAAATTACTTATCTCACTCCACATGTATATTATAAATGATCAGTTTATGCTAAAATCATACAAAAATAGGTGTTTTGATTAGGTGTATCAATAAATCTTGTTTCGTTGTTTTGCTTTTCTAGCAATAGTCTTATTTTACTCGTAAGCTGGTAGATGCCCCAACCCTGGAAACATTCAAGGCCAGGTTGGACGGGGCTCTGAGCAACCTGATCTGGTTGGAGATGTCCCTGCTCCGTGCAGGGGGGTTGGACTAGGTGACCTTTAAAGGTTCCTTCCAACCCAAACTATTATATGATTCTATGATTCTATATTATGCTGTCAAGTCGTTCTTTGAAGCTGCTCTGGGGTAACCAGGAGCCTAATTAGCAGGCCTGTAATGGCCTGGTTGACATCCAATATTCAAGAATCCAAATTTCATTCAAATAATTTTTTCCTGACTGCACCTCTAGCACATGTCAGAGCTGTAACATAAGCCAGTTTCTGCACAGTTTAAAAAATGCCCATAAAAGGAGTTGACTGCAACTTTTCACCTTTATTCGGAGATAAATTACTGCACCCTAAATCCTGGTTGATTAAAGCGGATAAGGAAGGGGAAGGCTCTGCAGGCACAGAGATTTGTGGTATCTCATGTCAACATCAACATAGTGAGTGTCTGGCCTGGGGTGAGAGCCTGAATTTTTAGGGCAGTTCTGGTGCTTACATATGAAAGCCAAAATGCAGTTCTTGTTAGGTGACAATTTTAACTCGCTTTCATTTAGAAACGAGGTTCTGGTGCTCCTGTTGTCTTCATGTGGAGTCTGTCTGCCTGTAATCCCCCATTTTTTCATTCTGAATACAGTGTCCAGTTGGAAGCACGCTTGACAGGTAATGATTTAAATCCACACGAGTTTCATGGAGATAAGCAGCTGGATGGAAGGTACAAACTGTTCTTAGCCTTACTATGGGAATGACTTGGACATGGAGAGTGTAACTATATCGCTGATTTAGAAAGGCCACAGAAAGGAGAGGCTTTATGTCTGCCTCAAGTGCAGAAAATACTTGGATAGGTATTTTTATATCTTCTTAAACATGAGAGAATCTCCTGGAAATTAATACCATTAGTTCTGCTGCTCTAAGAACTACTTGCTTAGATGTGTGTTGTGGTTTTGTTTAGTGAGGGGGGGGCTAAGGTGGCAGCTTCTGTGGGAAACTGCTAGAAGTTGCTCCCCTTTGTTCAGTGGACTCGGCCAGGCCTAGGGCGGACCCGCTGGTGGCCAAGGCCGAGCCGACTGGTAGCAGAATGTTCCATGATAACGCCTCTGCGATAACGTATTTAAGAAGGGGAAAACAGAAAAAAAAAAGGAGAGAAGATGTGAAGCAGCTGAGCAGGGGCAGAGAGGGGGAGGCACGGACCTCGTGGTCCTTGCAGGCCTCACCCTCTGGCCTCCCATCGGGGTGATGACTGGGCCTGACTCGGCCCAGTCTGGCTGCAAGAAGTGGAGAGGAGATGAGATGGATGATATGATGTGAAGAGATTCTGAGAGGTGTCTGCCTGCCTGTTGTGAAGAATTTTTCTTGTGAGAGGAATGGCTGCAGACGCCAAGGTCGGTGAAGAAGGAGGGGGAGGAGTAATGTAGCTCCTGGCCAAGATTCCCCTGCAGCCTGTGGTGCAGCCCATGGAGGTCCACAGAGGATCAGAGATCCACCTGCAGCCCATGGAGGACCCCACCTCGGGGCAGGTGGATGCCTGAAGGCGGCTGTGGCCCGTGGAGGGCCCGCTGGGGCAGCCGCTCTGGAGAGACTGCACTCCGTGGAAGAGACCCACGCCAGAGCACACTGTGGTGTGTGGAGGGACCCTACAATGGAGCAGGGGAGGAATGTGAGGAGTTCTTCCCCTGACGATGAAGTAGCGGCGTAAAACAACACGTGATAAACTGACCGCGACCCCCATTCCCTCTTCCCCCCTGTGCCGCTCTGGGGGAAAGGTAGTAGAGATAATGTTAAGTTCGGGAAGAGGGAGAGGTGGGGAGAGGTTATCTTGTTCTCTGTCTCATTATCCTGCTGTTTCTTCCCGTCCTTATCTCAAACCTCGAGCCGTTTTTTCTTATATTATCTCCCCCTATTCTCTTGGAGGATGGGGGGAGTGAGAGAGAGACTGCATAGTCTGGTCCCGACTGGGGCTGAACTACGACAATGTGCCTAATACAAAAAATTCACCAGTCCAACGTATCAGCGACCAAGACAAAATCTCCATATTGCTTGGTGCTTGTGCTGATGTCTGTAAAACACCAGGCAAAGGTCTCTCTCTAAAACCAAGACCTTCAAGTGTCAATGTGATACCTGATTTTCACTGTTCAGGCTGAGAACAAAATTGTCACATCTCAGAGATGGACACAGCTTTTCTTCAGCAGTAAGCCTCTTGCTAAAAACCTCAAATCAAAGTCCAAAGTGTGTTAGATAACTAGAGGGAAAAGACAGGTGCAGATTTTGCTGTAGTCTATACTACTGTAAATCAGGAGGAACTCCTCTCATACGCAGCAGGATTAAACTAGATTTACAGCAGTGTAACCAAAAGGATATGGCCTCAGGGTCCTGAGGTGCCCGGACACAGTGATTTATTTATTTGTGGGCATTTTCTTCAGATAATTGCAGAACACACTGGTTGTGGCTGCACAGAGGAATAATATAATAATCTTTATTTTATTACTGTTCCACTAATACTAACATCTGCCAATTAGCACTTTGTTACTGTCCCGATCCCAAGTGGACTCTGCCCAGTTCAGTCCCACAGTGGTCCCAGCAGATCCCAAATTCAGCTGCACTGGGCAGCTCCCACATCAGAAGATATTGGGCCATCGGTTAAAGCCTGACTGAAGTACTGCAGCCCTCCTAATCAGGCTTTTGGGTTGGTTTTATCTGTGGTTATTTATATCTCCCTGCATGTTGTCTTTGGCTATTTTCAGAAGAAAGTACAAGGAAAATGCAAATATTGAGGGATCGCTCTTGTGCACTCCCTTGTTCCAGGAATCAGAGGTTTTGGGAGCTGAGCTGGAGTGGAGCTGTTGTACTTAACAGCACCTGACAAACTTATTCTTCATGATTTTTTCTAATCTTGTTTTAAGCTATTTATAGTTTTAAGCCCACTTTTACGTTTTCTTCCTGTGAAACTTTGAAAAAAAAAGCCCAAATATATCCATCTGGCTGGCAGAGAGGTTCACAGGGTACATTTCAAAGCTGTTGGGAAAAGCAGGTATGTAACTGAAAATTTGCATTCATACCTAGACACCCAGGCAGGGAATACTTTAGGACAAATCTGATCAAGTACAACAAAATCTTATCACTCAAATTTCATCAGTTCAGCACTGAAGCCCTTGTGACATAAATGTAAGGAAATATGAACACTCCATCAACAGAAAATAGCCGATTACATTCAGCCAGTCACTTGGATTTCTTTCAATGACTTCCACCCAAATATTGATTAATCTGTTAAAGTTTTCCTTATGGGAGCTGGAACGATTAAAACCACGTTTTTACCTCTGTCTACAGGAACTTCTCCCTCCAGTCCCTCCAGGCAGTACCAGTACAGCACCACTGTCACTACGATTTAAAATACTGACAAGGAACCAATAAAAACTACTTCTGTTCTGTGTGTCCCTTGCAGCACAAATTTCTATTTCATATAATCTAAAACCTTCCAGATTGGTTTCAGTGTTTCACCTTTGCCTTTATGTTGAACCTAGCAGCCTGCTAGTGTATGGGAAATTATAAATTACACTGGCTTCAAGTGGAGAACATCTCTTTTTGTTTCCTGGGGGAAAACAAACCTGATATTATTTCCTTCTCTATGTGAAGCTGCTGTGTTGTGCTTCCAAATGGCTGAAGTAGCCACTGGAGTGATCCACGTTTAGTAGCCTGGGAGTGTAATTATCTAAGGAACATTCATTTGAGCATATTAAAGGAAAAAAAAGAAAAAATACCAGGCAAATTATTATTATTATTATGCACTGTGCAGTAAAAAAACATACTGTTTCCATCTACAGTGCTTCATCAAATTATCTGATTGTTTAGCGGAATCCAAAGAGCACAAAAGCCCTTTGTTATAACAACAACAAAATCCTACTGGATAAGAGCTGAATGAGGAAGGCTGCGAACTGGGAAGCTGCAGATGTGGACACATATTTTAGGACTGGAGGTGCTCCGCTCTGGTAAAGAGCTGACACTCCAGGGTAGAGCAGCACTTCCCAGGCACATCAGAACATTTCTGCACCTTTGACCCAAGACGATTGCTTTTCATGAGGGCAACCAGCAACACTGAAATCTTGCTGGGAGGAGTCCAAATGGGAAAGATGTGATTCTTCTCTCCATACTCTTCATGACTACCACTGCAATTAATCTGCATTGAATCTGTTGTGCTGCTAGACCTGAAAGGCCAAAGGAGTCCATCTGAAGTGTGCTTCTTACAATGGGGTAGTTAACTCCCATTATTCTCCCTGCTCAGGAGACGTTCAATCTGTACCATGATTTCTTCCCTCCTAACATCCACGTTATTTCTTCTTATCTTCCAATTATGTTTTTTGATGCCATGTAGTAATGAAACATCATGAAGTTCTCTTCTGAAAAATTATAAACTGCCATTAATTGAAATATTGACAGCTTTTACTCAGCAGATTGAAACCGTACCTAGTACAGTAGAGCCCTGTAATAACTTTTGGGGCAAGTCGCAAGAGGAGCCTTTAGCTAGGAGTTGTCCTGCAGGTGAAGCCCACTCTGCTCCAGAGCTGCACAGAACTCTTACCTTAGCAAGTCGTTTGTGTGTAGGAATGGCAAGACTGGTCAGCTGGGCTGGCTCATGGGGAAAAAAAAAAAACAAACAAACCAGGTTGAAGTTACATTCTTGTTGGTTGCGCTTGGGAGCTGAAGAGGTCTTCCTGTCTCATAACAGTGTATGAAGTTCATCCACGCAGGCAACAGGCAACTCATGGATTTTATATCTAACTGGGAAGGCATGGCAGGCAAGCTGTAAGCTGAGGTAATTTGGTGACACAGTTGACAGCATGTTCAGCCATTCTGACCTCATCCAGCAGCTAAGTTGTAGCCACACAGTTTGGTTGACCTGTCAACAACTATTTTCACTAAAGTCTAACTCACAGATTGATGCCGTTTGTTTACTTTCATTCTGCTTGTTATGTTGGGGCAGGAGGAAAAAAATCATATTCCTAGAAAATCCTCCAAAACTAGCTGCATTCCTCACTTGAAATTATTAATGCTGACCATTCCTTCTCACATATAAGAGAATATTTACAAGCAAACTATCAGTTCTTTTATGACTTTCCATAACAATAGTAACACTAATACATATTCTATCCTCCTTTATTTTTATTATTGGGCATGCTGATCTCTACTTGTGAATCAACTGCACACATTAACTCCCAAAAAGACTGAAAAATACACAAAAATTGAAAAATGTTCTTTCATTTCCTCTTTTGTAGATCTTGGTGGACAGACTTTAATTTGGTTTCCCAAATTCTGTTTGGATGCACCCACTGTGTAAAAGAACAGTAAGCACCCGTGAATAGTCAGCTGAATCCTGCCCAGGAGTGGAGTACTCTACCACTTCTCTTTTCACTTGGATCCTTTTGAATCTCTGTATGAGTTCAGCAGAAGGAGAGATGAGCCCATTCTTAAAAACGAAAGGCAGAGAGGTGGATGTCACTGTGGCCAGCAAGAGTTTTCTCCTGCGATCATTCTTCATCTTCCACCAAAGAAATCCAAAGTCAGCAGTCTGGAGTCAAGAATATTTCCAGGCTGCCTGTGGCTGTAAGGAACAGGGAAGTTAGGAGGCAGCAGGGAAGTCCTGCATCCTTGAAACACACAGCACTGGCTGTAACTAGCTTGCCATATTTAAGTCATAGAAGACTCTCTGGAGTTCTGGAGATGAATGTTCCCTCAAAGCAAAACATCTAGCATTCAGTAGAAGAAGCAAGAAATACAGCAAACAAAAAAAATTTGAGTTTCCTTTTACCTTACATCTGCTTATCTTCATCATGCATGTTTAGGACACTAGGAAAAGAAATCAGGATAGCACAAGTCTTACAGACAGGATGATAATGTAGCAAAAAAACCAGACACATTTGGATGGACGGGACCAATTAGGCAATCTATACCTGTCGGGAAAGGAATACCCTTACAGCAGCGATGATTGCAATAAAAGCACACAAAAGACTGCTTCTTTCCTCTTCAAATGCAAATAAGACTTGGAGCACATTGTGGCATGTGGCACACATGTCAGGGAAATGGAAGGAATCTGATATTTGCTTAGCTTCCAACAAGAGAGTAGCATTTTGGCACAGCCTAAGTGGCATAGAAAAGGAAGTGCGAGGTATGAATTTCACATTACCAGCTTCTATTGCCAACATTACATGCTCTGTTACTTTAGTTGGAATCTCACATTTAGAGGGCCAAAAAATGACATTGTGAAATACCCAAGAGAAGAACTACACAGGCTCTGGTTGTTCAGCTGTGCACTAGTTTGAGAAAATGCTTTCTGGGAAAATCCATTAAAGGAAATCTGATATGACTTGTCTAGCCGCAAAATATAAGTGCGCTCCACATAGTGTTAGCACAATTAGACACAATCCTCTTTTCTTTGGCACTTGGCTTTTTTTAAAGCATTCACACTAAATTGGTATTAGTTAGAGGGCTATTCTGGCATAAAAGAGTTTTTATTTAGTTTTATTCAGAAATTTCAACATGAATTTTGATCCAGTGTCGCCTGGATAAATTTAATGGCAACTACCCATTGACTCTAAGTGGGGAGAGGTAGGTTTTGTAGTTGACCAGTGTTGTCCCAGAAACAAGCACAGAGAGACAGGTTAACATGCTGTCGTAGTTCAGCCCGGATCGGGACCAGACTACGCAGTCTCTCTCTCACTCCCCCCACCCTCCGAGAGAACAGGGGGAGATAATAGAAGAAAAACGGCTCGAGGTTTGAGATAAGGACAGGGAGAAATCCTTAAAGTTACCGTCATGGGCAAAAACAGATTCGACTTGGGAAAACTATTCATTTATTACTAAATTACTATTGCTACTAAAACTAGCAGGATAATGAGACAGAGAACAAGATAAAAAAAAAAACCTCCTCCCCACCCCTCCCTCTTCCCAAGCTTAACATTATCTCTACTACCTTCCCGCCCCGAGCGGCACAGGGGGGGAAGAGGGAATGGGGGTTGCGGTCAGTTCATTACACGATGTTGTACGCCGCTGCTTCATAGTCGGGGGAAGAACTCCTCACATTCCTCCCCTGCTCCAGTGTGGGGTCCCACCCATACGCCACAGTCCTTCATGAAACTGCTCTGGTGTGGGTCATCTCTTCCACGGAGTGTAGTCTCTCCAGAACGGCTGCCCCAGCGGGCCCTCCAGGGGCCACAGCCGCCTTCTGGCATCCACCTCCCCCTCCCCCGGTGTGGGGTCCTTCACGGTCTCCAAGTGGATCTCTGCTCCTCCGTGGACCTCCATGGGCTGCAGGGGGACAACCCGCTCCACCATGGTCATCACCACAGGCTGCAGGGGAATCTTGGCCAGGAGCCGCATTACTCCTCCCTCTCCTTCTGAACTGACCTTGGCGTCTGCAGCTGTTTCTCTCACAAGAAAAGTTCGTTCTTCACAACAGGCTGGCA